>CAUYSK010016207.1:0-48316 GCA_963575035.1 Avahi laniger | reverse complement strand
GGGTTGAATTGTATGCCCTACAAAGATGTGATCAAGTCCTGATACCTAGTACCTCAGATAGTGACTTTATTTAGAAATAGCATCATTGCAGATGTAATTAGTCAAGATGAGGTCATACTTGAGTAGAATGAGCCCTTAATCCAATATGACTCATGTTCTTCTAAGAACAGAGAGACATACAGGGAGAACACCATGTGATGACAGAGGCAGAAACTGGAGAGGTGAGGGTGCAGGCCAAGGACTGCCAAGGATAGGTGATAACCACCAGAATCCAGGAAGAGCCAAGGAAGAAATACTCCTCTAGTGCCTTAAGAGGGAACATGGCCCTATTGACACATTGATTTCTAACTTCTGGCCTTCAGAACTGTGACAGAATAAATTTCTCTTTTTAATACACCCAGGTTGTGGCGCTTTGTTACGGCAGTCATGGAAAACTAATGTAGCATATCACCCTGACCAAAATACAAGAGCATTACAGTGATTTACTTGGTCCTTTACAGTTTGGCTCCCATCTGGTTGATAATCTCATCTCCTACTACTTTTTGGCTTATTCCTTCTATCCTAGCTACATTGGCTTTTTTGGTGTTCCTCTGATATTTTAGGCATGCTCTTGTCTCAGGGAATTGGCATTTTGTGTTCTCTGCCTCAAATGAGCTCTCCTCTCAAATGTCTAAACATTTTACCTTACTCGCCAAGTTCGGTGCTTAATTTACAGGCTACCATCTCTGTTAGACTTTCGCTGGACACCATGTTTATAATTAAAAAACTACATCCCCCAAATTCCCTATCCAAATTTCCATTTTTTTGTGGTACTTTTTATGTACTTAAATTCTAAATATTAATTATTTTTTCTATTTAGATCTCCCTAATGTCCATAGCACTTGGTATAGTCACTGGCATATAGTATTAATAGTTACTCAAGACAGTTTTTGAAATCATAAATGAATTTTAAAAATGTGGTTTATTCAAAGAACTTTGTGTAATTAAGCATGGTTATCATTGATTTTTACTTTCTTGATGAATGCAAAGGATTAAAGATCAGGCTAAAAGATAGTTAAAAGCTGGATTGTAGATGATCATGTATGTCATTTCAAAGATTTGGAATTTATCCTTTAGCTCAGTTGTTTTCAAAACTAGTTGAAATTTTGTTATAGTTTCTTATAGTGAGACACATTGTGCAAAAAATATGTAAAAGAGATAAAGTTCAGCTGCTGGGTAGCCTGCCCTCTCTCTATTCCTTTTCCTCTTCATCACACCTGAAGGTCACCTATTCACCTAGAGATTCCTAACAGCATAAGTTGAAAAGCACTAATCTCAGCAATAGAAAATCTCTGAAGGGATTTAAAGCAGTTACATGATGAGATTTGCTTTTTTTTTTTTTTTTTTTTTAGGTAACTGGGACGACAATGTGGAGACTGAATCAGAGACTTAGAAAACTGAAGGCAGAAAGGCCAGCAGGAGGGAAATCACGATAGTTTGGAAGAGCTATGACAAGGACCTGAATCAGAAAATAACAGTGGAAACATAGCCAATAAATGAGAAATAGTGTCACTATGACTTGATTAATTGATTAAATATGTAGAATGAGGGAAAAAATAAGAGAGAACTTCCAGTTTCTAAGTTGAATGACTGGGTGAAAGATGGCATCATCTATTAAGATAGAGAATGTAAAAGGAGGAGCAGATCTAGACAGCAGTGAATTTAACTGGCAGCACATGGGGGACATTCAGGTGAATGTGTCCAGTAGCTTAGGGGGAAGCCTCATGTTGAGATTTAGGTTCGGGTGTTACCTTATTCCCTATTCACTCACTAAATCCAAAATGTTTACTGAGTTCTTTTTATATTCCAGATGCTTTGATAGTTAAGGAGCACACAACGGAACAAAAACAGTCATTTATCTTATGTATAGTGTTAAAAATAATAGTGAAAAATTGCAAGGGTAAACAGGGAGCTCTTTGTCTTGTGTATGCCTGGAATACAAAAGAAGAATGAGAAAAAGGGCTGGTTTCATCTCCAAATCCATTGTTTTTCTTAACCTTCTCTGTGAAGATGAATATTGGACCATTAAATATGTTTTCTTCTTTGCCAGATGCCAAATTTTCTTTACTGAATACCAACTAATGCTCCATTATTTCATTCCCCTGCTGTCAATACTTCTTTATATTATATTTTCCTTGTTCAAATAACTGTATGATTTCTCTATCCTGATTTGATCTGGACTGATTCAGATTTCAAAGAAGGAAGATTCACAGAGATATAAACAGGATAAAATAGATTTTCAAATATAATAAAATGGGGAATTTCAAAATAAAAGGAAATAGAATTTCTATTTTATTTTTTAACTATTATTAAAAATAATAATAATAACCATTTTGTAGAGATAGGTTCTCACTGTGTTGCTCAGGCTGTTTTTGAACTCTTGTGCTCAAGCAATCCTTCTGCCTCAGCTTCCCAAAGTTCTGGAATTACAAGCATGAGCCACCACATCTGTCCTGAAATTTCTATTTTAAATCATGCTTTGTCATTCATTTCTTTTCCTGGTATTGACCCAACAAAAATACATATATATTGTTATCAAACTGAACTTGGGTCTGTTCAATCAGCATATCAAAGCCAAACACTGACCCAGAGATTTGTGGTGAGAGAGGAAGGTGTTTATTGTAAGGTTCCAAGAAAGGTTAGTGGGCAACTAATGCTTAAGACTCAAACTCCTCAGTGGCCTTACAGACCACTGGTTTACAGACCAAGGGTTTTTAAGGGCAGAAATACATTTCAGGAAGGCAGAAGTTGCTGGCAAAATCATAAATCAATACATGGAGGTTATAAAGTGGTTTGGCACAAAATGGTGAGATATCTTGAAGCGGGAAAAGAATGGTTAGTCATAGGTGGATTCAGAGATCTTTGATTAACAATTAGTTAAGAAAGCACGACCTTGTCTAAAAACTTGAAGTCAATAGAAAGAATATTAAGGTTTGGCCTGTGGGTGTGACTCTCTTGAGGAAGAAATTTAAAACAAAGAAGGGAGGTCAGAGCTCACTTCTCAGTTCCCCTTTACCTGAGGTCTACCCGATAGTGGTGGACAATTTCCATCTGGTGGGGATTCTGAAAAACAATGCTAGAACATATTTTAAGATGTTATTTTTAGTTTCTATAGGAAACCAAAACATCTTGTGACTCTGGCTTGCTTGGGAGACTATCATTTAGGTGATTACTACCTTCTTGCTTTTCAGGTTGCTTATTTAATTTTCAAGGCCCAGGTCCCTGAAATTTCCCTTGAAGGGATTCACAATTTTCCTTTATTTCAATGCTTGGGGAGCTCAGCCGGCCCCTCAGAGGGGTCCCTGCTTTCTCGATATGTGCAACAAAATATATGTACAAAAACATTTATAGCAGCATTATTAATAATAGCCAAAAACTAGAAATATCTTCAAAGCCCATCAAATATAGATAGATTGTCAAACAGTAATCTATAATAGCATTTATGTAATGTGTTGGGGCTCAGAAATCGATACCCCAAATGCTTTGACATGGTGAATTAAAGAAGCTTCAAGATCTCCCCATTGCCCAGCAACACCATCTCTTCCAAATCATAAGATAAGTTATTCTCTGAAGTTCCTTTCATACCAAAAGTGGCCACTTCCCACATCAGTGGAGACGGTCCTTTACCCCTATGAGAGAAAGGATTCAAACTCAGGATCACAAGTGAAGCAAAAACATTTATAAAAGACAGAGTACAGAAAGTATAGTATACACCCAAAGATGGTAAGGAGCAGACTTGTCCAAGAGGGAACATTGCTGCCCCAGGGTTAGTATCTGCCCTTTTATGCTAATTCCTAATAATATGTTAAGCTGGGGGTGGAAAATTCATGAGTTTTCTGGGAAAGAGGTGGAGAGTTCCTAGCACTGGGAACTCTCCCCTTTCTTAATCTTATAAGGTAACTTCTAGGAGTTATCATGGTATTTGTAAACTGTCATGGCACTGGTGGATGCAAATCTTTCACTGTATTAATGAGGGTAGTTCATTTCGGGATGTTGTTGCCTCAACTGTGCCCATCCCCCAATTAAAAGAATTCCCCTTTTTACCTTAGATAATGATGTTATGGGTAAAGTAAAATAACTTAAGTGTCCCTTTTGGTTATATTTATCTTAGCTAAGCATATTCAACATTCTTGTGACTTTCTTATCCTATTGACCTCCTTCTGCTCCCTGCCCTAACTACCTGCAGGGTATCTGACATCTGTCTCACCTTTATCTGCCTAAAGTCTAAACCGACCACAAAGAACAATTGTTTTTTTTCTTACCTTCTCTGTTATCTCATTATTGCAGAAAAGAAGACCAAAAATGTAACCATACCTGAATAGAACCTTTCATAAATAAGTCTGTCTCTCAGGCTCATTCAAATTTCAAAGAGAACTACTTACAAGTTGATCTCTGTTCCCTGGTCCATTCATTCTCGATAGTAATTATTTATTGCCCCTCAACAGATTCTTCTCCTCCCCCTCCCGTAACCTGTTTTGTCACCATGACTTGTTTTGCCGGGATCCAAGCCCCCGTTCTTTTTATAACCTCAGGATGGTTTTAAGCTTCTGAATCCCACTGGGGAGTGGTTATCTGATTTTTTCCCATGTACACATTAATAAATTTTTTGTGCCTTTTTTTCAATTGATCTGCCTTTTTTAAACTGATTTTTCTTGAGAGGGCTAACGGAAGTCTTTTCCCTTGAAATCTACAATAAAATACCACAAAACCATGAAAGTAAGTAAGGTTATGCTACACAGAAAAACATGGATAAATCTCAAGTATAATTTTGAGCAAAAGAAATGTTATTGAAAACTCTGCACTTGTCCCTAAGGCCACATCAGAAAAGTGAAGACAAGTGGTTTGAGGAGAAGGAAATAGAAGTTTATTAATTTGCTAGCAAATAAGGAGGTTGGCAGACTCCTGTCTTAAAGTATCAATGTCCTGCCTCTGAGCAGGAAACAGAGCTTTTAAAGGAGAAGTTTTCAGCTTCAGGCTATTGCTGTTTAACTATAGTTGATGCTTTTGATTTATCCCATCTTGGCTAAGATGATCTCTATCTCATGCCCTGCACCCAGACAATATCCTGGAGTCATCTCTTGTGGTACAAAGAACAAAGGCCACTCCTCTGCCCCTCCCAACCACGGGCTTGAAGCAGGGATGCATGTTTTAATTCTCAAAAGGATTAGGGGAGGTTTTAGAGAGACAGAAAACACTTTTATCCTTTTTCAGGCCATTCCTCCTGCACACACTCCCCACTGTCAATTTCACCCTTCCATATCTATAGGAGGAGGGACAACATAGTCATTGAGCTACCTCCTGCTTAATTGGGGTGATGCTTTAAAAGGAAGGTTTGCATTTTTCCTTCCTTTTAAACAGATATTTTAGATTGCCTAAAGGCTGGCCCTTCCACTGGGGTTTTGGATCCTCTTCCCTGGGATACCTCTTTACTCTGGTATGGTGAAACCAAAGTTTTACTACTGACAATTTCAATGAGGTGTGAGTTGTTAGAAGCATGTCTTAGAGTCCCTGCCATCTCTTTGTCAGTTGTTGTTTGGTTCCTTATTCTTTCCAGGCTTTAAGCAACACCCAGTCTCCTAATTTAAAGGGGTACCGGGGTGTCTCCAGTTGAGGTGAGGACCTAAAAGAGGCAAACTCATGTACAGTAGTTAGCATCTGACTTATTTTTTTAATATATTTCTTTACTTTGTTTTCTTTACTTATGAATATGTTACCTACCCTGCAGTGCTAGAAAGGATCTCCCATAAGCTATTCCATAGGGGCTCAATGTAAGCCTGCTTCTAGGAGCTACCCTTATCTGAAGGAGGGCAAGCAGCAATACTTCGTCCCACTCCAGATGCGTTTTCTGATTTAATTTTGCTGTTGTCTGCTTTAAAGTATGTTTCATTTTCTTCATTTTTTCCATAGATTGAGGTTTCCAGGATACATGCAATTTACATTCTAGATGCAGGACTTTACTTAATTGCTGAATTACTTCTGATATAAAGGAGAGTCCATTATCACTCTGTATGGAGGAAGGGAGTCCACGCCTTGGAATAAATTCCTTCCAAAGGATTTGGGTGACTTCAGACATATTCTCTGTTCAGGTAGGATAAGCCTCTACCCATTTTGAGAAGGTATCTACTAATACAAGCAAGTATTTGAAGTTTCTAGTCATTTTCAGCATCTGAGTAAAATCAATTTTCCAATCATTGGAAGGGTGGGGCCCCACATTTTGGGTCCCCTAAGCAACAGGTTGCTTTTCTGTTTGGAGTTGTTTTGAGCACATAGAGGGCAGCTCTGAGTTATTGTATAGCTTGTTGTGACCAGGGTCCTCTTAAATGAGGTCCAACCAAATATATTAAGGCATCACATCCATAATGTGTGCATTCATATAGGTGCATCATAAGGGGATGAAGCAAGGCTTCAGGCAGAAGAATAAGTCCTTGAGAATTCTGTCTCCACTTAGCTGCCTCATCCCAAGTGTCAAAGCTCCAATGTTTAGCTCTTTTTTCATCCTCATCCATATAGTAGGATTTATATTGATCTAAATCCAAGTTGAGTGTCAAGGCCCTGAGGAACAGATCAATCACTTTTAGCAGCCTTCTTAGCAGTCCTGTCAGTGTGGCCTGATTCCCTTTTCCCCTTTCTGATGACCAGGACAGTATATGATGGCCACCTGCTTGGAAAAAATAATTCCAGTTGCAAGATAGTGTAATAATTTAAGATTCCATTCAATAGCCACTTCTGCACACACCCTAACACATACTTTGGCCAGGAGGTGTTACAATAATACATTATTCTTTCTTCAGACAGAGGTTCATGGCTATAAGTTGGCCATTCAGCCAAAATTCTCCCCAAGGGATTTTTAGATGGAACAGAAATGGAGCCTCCCATGTTAGGACAAAAGTCAGAAATAATCAAGCACAAAAAATAAAGGAAATTCCCCAAAAATCTAAAATGCCAAGGCCTATCACTCAAATGGGGATGAATGTAACCCCAAACATGCCTCCACCACCCCAATGGCACCTCCAAACAAATGCCCTGCCACAGGGCTGAAAGGTTCAAAACCCTTCCCAAATGTGTGATCTAGTCACCCCCATTGCCTGGGAACCACAAATGAGCTACAAATTCAAACCAGGTTCCCTGGTTTCACTCAACCTTGTGACTTTCACCCAAATGGCACCTCCAAACAAATGCCCTGCTATAAGGACTCCAAATAGATGCCCTGCCACAGGGCTTGCAGGTTCAAAACCCTGCTCACATGGGTGAAATCAAGGGTCTCACTGTGTATGTCAGGGAACTTACTCAGAAAAATGGCTGAAGTTGTCTGGACATTTCTAGATCCCTTTCCTTCTCCCCAACAAAGTTCAAGTAGCCAGGAGCTATGTCTGATTCCAGCGGGGAGAGACAGAAGCTCCCCCAGAGTTAAACAGGCTCAAATAGCTACTGGGATAGTGCCTCTCTCTCTCTTTCACCTGAAAAAATGGTGCTTCTCCCAGTGGAGACCCAGAGCTTGACCCAGGGCTACTCCCTGCCTCTTCCAGCCATGGCTGCAGTCGTAGGGTACTTTCTCTTGGGGTGCCAATGGGCACACACAAGGACACCAAATTCTGTTACTGAAAGCTCAGCACTTGTCCCTGAGGTTACATCAGAAAAATGAGGACAAGTTGTTTGAAGAGAGCTGAGGATAGATGATTTCCTAGGAGAAAGGTAGTGGGACAGAGGATGACCACAGTGCAGATTCTCCTTTTTATCATTCTTGTTGAGTAGCACCTGTTTTTATAGAGATGAATTCTTCAAAACCCACCATTTCCCTATCACAGTTACTAATATTAATGTTATTAGTAAATATGAGAGCTAAAACTTATTTAATATTGCTCCGAGTCTAGCAGCAATACAAATTTTTAATATGAATTCATTTTTATGCTATAATTCATACTATATTTTTAGAATTAAAGAAATAGAGAAATAGAAAATTTTTAATTTTTTTTGAAAACTTAAAGAGTCATAGCTGGGATTCAAATCAGATACTGGTAGGGCACAATGGCTCATGCCTGTAATCCTAGCACTTTGGGAGATCAAGTCAGGAGAATTGCTTGAGGCCAGGAGTTTGAAACCTGCCTTAGCAACATAGCAAGATCCCCATTTCTACAAAAAATTTTGAAAAACTTAGCTAGGCATGGTGGTGCATGCCTGTAGTCCTATCTACTTGGGAGGCTGAGACAGGAGGATAGCTTGAGCTCAGGAATTTGAGGTTGCAGTGAGCTATCACAACACCATGCACTCTGGTCGAGGCAACAGAGAAAGACCCTGTCTCAAACAAACAAACGAACAAACAAACACAAACAACACACACACATACACAAAATCAAGTAATCCAGCTTGAGTGTATGCACTATGCTAAGGTATCTCACATCTGAACAAAATTATTAGGCTCTATCCAATTTTAAATATGATATTTCAATGAATTAATTTTAGTGAATAATATATAAGACATTAAAATAATATTATAGATGGCAGAAGGGCTATAGGCAAACCACACACTGCTGAGGGGAAATGCATGGGTCCTGTTCATGCTCCTGTCTCCAGTTGGGCCTGGGCTGGAAGCGGCAGGTGCATATGGCATCGCTCCCCTGAAGTGGGCACACGTACTCCTTGCCTATGGCGAGGCTGGCGGAGGTGGATGGTGCATCCCTGAGGGCCTGCAGGGCACCTGGCTTGCCATCAGGTGCCAGGCAGGGAAGGGGATGCACTGCCTGCCTCCTGTACTCAGGTCACTGTCAGCACATAATGTATGGCTGGCTAATGTCCAAGGACTCACTGTCAATGTCTGACAGCTCCAGCAGGTTCTCTGAACTCCCTCTTCATCAGAAAAATTCCTTCTGACTTTGGGCTGCATCATGTCTTGAGTGATTTTATTCCTGTAGTCCATGCTTTGCACATCTTCACTGTGACTCTTGTCTGGGTGCTGGATGAGGTATCCTTCCATGAGGTTTTTGAGAATGTGGTTTTTACAAATCCACTCCACCAGACAGCGGCAGGTGGGGCAGAGGGAGGAGCACTCCATCCAGCCAGAGTAGCAAGTCGCACAGAATGTGTGCATGCAAGGCTGGGTATAGTATGCTATTTGAAAGAATAAGCATATGTTTCTGTTTATTTAAAAAAAAAAAATCTTCCAGTGTCCCAAACTGCTAACCCTAGATGTGGGTATCAAGTTAGCGGCTCCTTGCTAATGAGCGTGAGTCACCGCCATCCCTAGCGCAGGACTGACCATGGGTCCTGGGTAAGGCAGGAGGACAGAGGACAAGGCACAGGAGGCACCACTCCTCTGGTGCTCCCAAAGCCCTCAGAAGCAGGGTCTCCCCACAGAGATTCCTTCAGAGCACAAGAGGGAGCAAACTGGGCCTTTGTTTCTGGGATTCCTTTCCCACATTAGATTTGCCATGTCATCTGGAATAATACTTGAAATTTTGATTTTTGTAAAAAAGAAAAAAATATACCTTGTTTTGAAATCACCTGTTGTGTTTGTTTACCATCTGGTAACTTTGTTGTTTCTTCTCAGAAATAGGATTTTCAACTGTTGTCTTCCTCTTGATATACCCTGAGAAGTAGCATTCTGTATTTGTGAAAATCTCTCTTTTGCATTCTAGTAAGCAAGCCACAGCTGTTTCTATCAAAAAAAATTATAATGGTTAGAAAACTTTGAATGTAATTGATATTTCTTCAACAAAATCAGAGAGGTATTTCAGTGTAATGAACACTATTTTCTTTGTTAAAGAAAATTATCTCCTCATCAAATAGTTTACTAATGGAAGATTTTGGTTTAGTTTCTGGCTCAGACAGGGTCCTCATTTAGTTAGTAAAATGTGCATCTAATAAAAGATAACATAAACTACTTATAAAAATAAACATATTTGGAAATTTATAAAATGATTTGATTAACGATTTTATCACTTGATAAGTGGTTTTAGAATACATACATTTTAGGTAATTTAAGGAACAAAGGAGAATATACTATTATTGCACTATTTATTTTGAACATTATTTCCTCACAGAAAATGAAATATTGCGAGCAAATTTTTAGAAGGTAAAAAGAAATTTAGCTGTAAATAAGATTAATAAAAGCCAATAGGTAAATTCAAATCAAGTACAAAATATATTTAATTAACCAAATGAATGCAGAAAAGAAAAATAGAGAAAAAAATTGAGACACAGAAAAATAGGAGACATAAATTTAACTAGACTAATAATTGCATTAATGTAATTCAATTAAATAATCCAAGTAAATGGCAGATTTTTCAGATATAAAAAACAAGACAGTACTTCCTATATGTTGTCTACAAAAGTCAAATTACATGTAAAAAGCACAGATTGGATAAAATTTTTAAAAATGGAAGAATGATACATCATTCAAACAGTAAGTATAGGAAAGCTAGAGCAGCTATACTAATATCAAACAATACTAGACCTCAAGAAAATGAATGTTTTTATATATAACGATTGCTATTAACAATAATATAAAGGTCATTCTATCAGAAAAACAGAATACTATAAATATGTATGAATTTAATAGCAGACCTTTAAAATATAAAAAGCAAAAACTAATAAAACACAAATGATGAAACAGACAAAACTACAACTGAAGTTGGAAATTTAACACCCTTTTCTTAATAACTGATGGAACATCTAGTAAAAAAAAATTAGTAAGGTTATAAGATCTGAATAATTTTATCGACAACCTTAATTTATTTTATATTTATAGAATAGTACTTTCTACAACTATAGAATAAGCATTCCTTTTAAAAGCATATGGTCATTCACTTTTTTTTTTTTTTTTTTTTGGACAGAGTCTCACTCTTTTGCCTGGGCTAGAGTGAGTGCCATGGCGTCAGTCTAGCTCCCAGCAACCTCTCACTCCTGGGCTCAAGCAATCCTTCTGCCTCAGCCTCCCAAGTAGCTGGCACTACAGGCATGTGCCACCATGCCTGGCTAATTTTTTTTTCTATATATTTTTAGTTGTCCAATTAATTTCTTTGTATTTTTGGTAGAGACAGGGTCTCGCTCTTGCTCAGGCTGGTTTTGAACTCCTGAGCTCAAACAATCCGCCTGCCTCAGCCTCTCAGAGTGCTAGGATTACAGACGTGAGCCACCGTGCCCAGCCTCACTTTTAAAAAGCATGTTAGTCCATAAAATAAGTATCAATAAATGTCAAAAATTGAAGTCAACAGAGAATGTTCTCTGACCACGTAGAAATAAATTAAAAATCATTGACAACAGGATATCTATAAATGCCCTAAGGATTTGAAAGTTGAACAACACATTTCTACAATAATACAGGAGTATGTTCAAGAAAGTAAAGAGAAAAAAAATTAACAACCAAGGTATTAAGCAGAAAACAGCACTACAGATTCTACAGATATTAAAATTATAAGTACATTCTGTAAACATCATTAAGCCAATGCATTTAAATATATATATATAAAATAAATGTTGGTGAGGATATGGAGAAATTAGAACACTTGAGCACTGCTGGTGAAAATATAAAATGCTGCAGCCACTACAGAGAACAATATGGAGGTTCCTGAATCAATTAAAAGTAGAATTATCATACGAGCCAGCAATGCCACTCTGGGTATATATCCAAAAGAGTTGAAATAAACTCAAAGAGATATTTCCACTTCCAATGTTCATAGCAGCATTATTCACAATAGCTAAGAGGTGAAAGCAATCAAAGTGTCCATTGATAAATGAGTGAATAAATAAAATGCAGTATGTGTTTGGTGTGTGTGTGTATAATATTATTAAGCTTTTAAAAGGAAGGAAATGCTGACACATATTGCAACATGAATGAGGACATTATGCTAAGTAAAATAAGTCAGCCACAGAAAAACATATACAACGTGATTCTATTACAGCCCAACCAGGTTCATTGCCCACTGCTCAAGAGGAAGCCAATACACCGAGACAGCAGGGCTTACAGCACAGAAAGAGTGTAATATCGCAGGCACCATGCAAGGAGACGGGAGGAATTTCTCAAATCCATCTCACCGAAAATTTGGGAGAAAGGGATTTTAAAGATGGTTTGGCAGGCAAAAGGCTAGGCAATTGGGTCTGCTAATTGCCTAGGTTTGGGGCGGAACCATAGGGATATAGAAATTGTTGCCTTTGCTGAGTTGATTCTTGGGTGAGGGTAGCAATACTAGTTGAGTCAGTTCCTTGGTATAGACCACTGGTTGGGATAGGTCAGCCATTCTACCAGAATGTAGGGCCTGGAAGATATTTCAAAAACTAACCTCGTATTTCATAAGGGTGATAATCTCTATGGAGAAAGGTAAAAGTATGAACATCAGCTGTGTGACTCTTGAGCAACAATTACAGGAAAGCACACTAGAGGAGAGTGGCTAGTTTGTATCATTGTTTTTAGCTATGCCTGTGCCTTTGCAAAGTTTAGGCCCTTATCACAGTTCTTGTCTTGCACCCCTTTATTAATTTGCAAAGAGAGGTTTCAATCCCATTTACACAAAGTGTCTAGAACAGTCAAACTTATAGAAACAGGAAGTGAAATAGTGGTTGCCAGGGACTGGGGTTGCGGGGGTTGGTGGGGGGAGGAAATGGGCGCTTGTTGTTTAATGGGTGCAGAATTTCACTTTTGCCAGATGAGAAATGTCTAGAGATTGGTTGTACAACAATGTGAATATTCTTAACATGACTGAAGTGTACACTCAAAAATGGCTAAGATGGTAAATTTTGTATTATATGTATTTTGCCAGAAATAAAAATTTTAAAAATAATGAGATAATTGCTAAAAGTTTGATAATGCAAAAAAACAATAAAAGTAAAAGAGGAAATTGTGAGAGAGACTCTAGACTCTGAGATGTAGGTAAAAAGAGATCAGGACCAAGGACATATAATATATAAAAATACATCATATACAAATTGTTGGAGTGAAGGGAAAACTTCCCCTTTGCTCTCAGAAGATTCAGTGAAAAATCAACTCACAATAAAGCAGATTAGTAACAGAAAAGCTACACAAATTTATTTTAGTTTGTATACACGGGAACCCTCAGAAAATGAAGATTTAATCTTCAATGAGACATAGAAGTTTTTAAAGAATGGGGGCTTGAAAGCAGAAAAATAGGTTTTGGGAGAGAGAGGAGATTTGAGTAGCCAGCAAAGGTGGTGTTATGTAAATGAAACCCTAAAGGTAGCAGCCCTCAGAGAGAATAGATGGTAAATGTTTCTTTTCAGGCCTTAAAGGGTGTCAGACTTTCAACCTTTTCTAGATGAAGGGGAGAGAGGATAGACTGGGCTGCATTCTCTGCAGAAGAAAATTCCTCCTCAATTCCCACATCCCTGACAAAAGACAGCTTTGTTACTTCTATCTGTGAGACACATCAGCCATCTCAAAATATAACAAAGAAACTGATTTCTTTCAAAATATATGTGTATATATTTATATGATTACATGTATATACATATATATGTACACATACACATTAAGATTCATAAGGCTTGTGTATGTTTATAGCCATTGAATAAGCTAGCTCATAACACAGATCACATCTGTCTTGTTCATTGCTTATCTTAAGGCAAAGCACAGTGTGTATCACACAATATTGGATCAAGGAGTACTTTTAAATTAATAAATGAATGAAGCAATAAGTTTAGTCAATATTTAACAATTATTCCAAATCAATCTCAGTGAAAAGGTGAACATATATTTTATTGTCCGAATTTGAAATTTTGAGATTGAAAAAATGGGCTCTTAAGATTGTCCTGGGACAAAAAACTAAGGAAAGCTTGGGAAAACTGAGGCATGCTAAGTTCTGATTGACTGATTCCTGGGGTGTTCCCTCCTCCCCCAGGTGTGGCAGTTGCCTGCCTTGTCCCCAGGAGAGGCTGGAGGTCCCTAGCTATCTACCTAACAGCATAATGTAGTATTTCTTATATTTGAAAATACTTTATGCATGTTATGTTTTTAATTTAATATTTTAATTAAATATTAATAAAGTTTGAGATTCTTAAACTGATGATTGATTATCCATTAGAATATACTTCAGTTTACAGAATATTTAAATTTTTTCTGTTTCCTCTTTCTCATTGTATTTACTTTATTGCCAATTTGAATCTCCTATCAGATGGCTTGTCATATCAGAAAACAAAGAGAAATTGAAATTATATTTCAAAACATTTTTCTTATGTGAGAAATAAAATATCTTAGGAGATACAACCAAATGTTAAAAGAAAATTTTCTGTAAATTACCATTTTAACTCAAGATTTCAATAAATTATTTCCTTAACATAATCTCAGAAAATTCCAGTACAATGGCATAAATTATAAATTTAGCTTAATTGACATCTTTAACCCTTCTCGTTTAAAAAAAATGTGCTTTATTGAAGGCCGTCATCTCCCTACCTCTATTTTTTAAAATCACAAGATAGAAATCAATGAAATGAAAGTGAGTACATTTTATTTGAAAACTGAAAAAAACAACCGAATATTACTATCTATGCTATAAATATTAGCAAAAGCTCTTTGTAAAGATGAACACTCAGGTATTATGAAAAAGGGTGATAAATCATAAGTTTCCAATCTCAAGTGACTCATGCAAATATTTTTATCTGTTGACTATTTGTTCATAAAATGCTTTTATGAATATTGGTTTATCATTTTTACCAGGTCCCTCATCCCCAAATTATACAAGAAAACATACGACTTAATCTTTTATGGAGTTTCATGCAAAAATGATAAACAGATACTTTGGGATGGGCAAGACTATGACTTAATTTCTTTTTTGAGGCTGGCCCTGAATACATGAAGCAGAGATGATTAATTTTCCACCATAAATTTGTGTTCCTCTTTCCATAACACAGTGATATAATTAAGAAATAGCTGCCCTGCCAGGGACCACATGTTTAAGAGCCATGCATCTATATGGAACGATTTGTATATATTATCTACCCTCTATTTCCCCATCTGCCAGCTAAATGTGGTGGACTCTGAAACCCTGGAGATGGCAAAAGTACAGAATGGAAGGAGCCTGAGTCTCCAATCAGCTGTCACGGGTAAAGCTCGTCATCAGCTAGGAGCTTCCATAGTGGACTGTTCGTTACATGATCAAGAAATTAACATCTATTAGCTAAAGTCACTGAAATTTTAGGGTTTGTTTGTGTCAGTAGTTATAATCCTGATACATCACCCAATAGTGGTAAAAACGGTATTATAACAAAGAAAAAATAAGGGAAAAACTATACTTCCTTTCTTTAAAAAAGTAATCTTTTGCCTTCATAATTTTATTGGATTTTCATATAAATGTCTTTTTCAATAATTCTTTGAAATGGTTGATATCGTTTTAATCCACAAACCTTTTTGCGTCTTCAAAGACATTTCCTTTTGTTAAATGGTTCAATCATTTTGACTTGAAAATTGAAGCTTATGATGTGCTGGACAAATTACCCTTTTCAAATGAAACTCTCCTAATTTTCTTCATGGCCAAAAGAAAATAAAATCACTGGTATTTAATTTGAACCCAGCTATTAGATGTGTAATGTATATTGCATGAACAGTGCAAACTCAGTCTCTTAAATTTTTGAAGTATATTTATGCAGATCTGTTTTTAAAGAACACACATTTTCACAATAATTTGATTAGACTCAACTTTTGTAACATAGTATCATCTGGAAATAAAATATAATGTAGATATTTTCTGTTTTATCACCATAGCACTTTTCTGCTAGGCAAACAGCTCTATATCTTCTGCTTTCAAATGAGTTTGTGCAGGTGCTGGAAATCTTCACTCAATGATTTATCTAACAACCCTCATAAAAATATTACATTTCCCTAATCATTCATTATGCATTTCCAAATGTTTTAGAAGAAAATAAGTACAATTCAATAATTAAAATAAAGCATGATATAATTAATACATTACATTACTATAATGTGTACTATAAACACAATAAAGATGCAGCCTTAACGTCTACAGGTCATTTATTTATTCAATGAATGTTTACTGAGTGTCTGAACGTATGAGAAAGCACTGTAAATGAAATGATATATCATAGTTTTGCCGTCAGTTACAAAAACCCCAACTGCATACAATGAGGACAGTGATAAAGGTAAATACAGGTACAGTTGTGGACAGGATAGGGAAGAAGAGAAGGAATTGATCATCTCCTCTAACCTTTTCATTTTGCAACTAAGAAAATCGAACAACTTGCTTAATTAGAACAATAGAGGAGAGTGAACTCCAAATTCACAGAATTAATTTTAGTTCCAGAAATACTTATTTGGAATATAAAACATTTTACTTACCACTCTGTTGGATACAAAGATGAATAGATATGAAAATCGTGTCTGTGTTGACTCACAGTTAGGTTAAAGCAGTGCATGAGTGGGAGGGAGAAATGTCTCAGACTGGTTACACCACACTAAAACTATAGGGGGAAGGATTTTCATCTGTTGTGCTGTTTTATTACTCATCTTGATATAGTATAAATTTGTAGCTCGAGTCAAGATTTCAAAGATGAGTACATGCAGAGAAGATACTGTGGGTCAAGTACTATCTGGTGATAAAATCTACAGAGTATATATGCATATATATACACATTAATAAAAATAGATTAATCTGAGGCAAATAAAATTCAGGTTCATTATTTTATAGTTATCCATGTTATGTGAGTTTTTTTAGTGTAGAATTTATCTCCACAGGCCATTATAATTTTAGTAATTGTAGTCCCATTTATTGGTCATTTAATGACTCTAAAGTTCATCAGGTAATATTTTATTAATAAGTCTGTTCATTTCACATTGTGTCTCCAAATGATAACATAATGGCTAATACATAAGTTTAATAAATGTTTAGAGAAGTAGAATGAATAAATGAATGAATGAATGAATATGACATGATGCTTAGCGCTGTAAAGACATTATCTCAATTAATTTTTATAACTGGTAAGGTAGACATTATTATCCCTCTTTTCAAATAAAAAAAAACACTGAGGCTTAGATTGAAGTAGCTCATTAGATTACACAGGTATCAGGAGCCAGATTCATATGAAAACTCTTATTTTCTTTCTCATTATACCATCATACATTTATTCCAATAGAACAAGTAAATATCTTGAAATATAAAACATAGCAGAAATCCCATTGGAAAAAATCAGAATGAACAGATATCAGAAATTTGAATCGCATATTTGAGTTTAGGATTTCTAGAAGATAAAGGAAGGAGAGATAAATCTGCATAGTTGCTTTTATTCTCCACAAAAATAAATTATACAAAGCTATCTGCAGATGTATTTGCTGTTTTATTATTTGATATATTCCTGAAAAAAAATAAAACAAGATTTTTATGAAAACAAACATTAAGTGATAGGAGAAACCTATTTTGCAACAGGATCTTAGGGGGGAAAAAGACTTTTCAAATAGTTATATCTTAAATCCAAAGTATATGCGGAAATGTAAAATTTATCTTTATATTACAACTGAACAAAGGTATTTTTTAAGTGTCTAACATAATGTATTTTGAGTACAGTTCTCCTTTAAAATATAGGTTCTTTCTCCCTTACATTTATAATTTGATTTACTTTGTACATTGAGACATTAAAATACCACTCCACCATGAAAACAATATTTTTTAAGAGGAACAAAATGCACATCACAAAAGAAATTTGATGTATGTATTGATGGAAGTATTTTTGTACAACTTGATCCTTTAGAAATCAGTTGTGAAAAATACTTCCCTCTTGTCAAATATTTATTCCATGTGGGGGAGCAAGATGACTAGAAATTGTTCCCTAGACAATAAACTAGAGAAAACATTCTACTTTTATTTATTTTGATAATCACTCATGTCTCAGACTATGTTTCAATGATATTCCAGGACATATTTTTTAAAAGAAAATTTGTATATAGGGAAAAAAAGGTAATTATTATTTTATTGAAAAATACATTGGTATTTCCTATATATAAATAATCTCTTAATGTCAAACAAAATTTATGAACTGATTTAATGAATTCAGTTTCTAATTATTACTTAATGATTACTTAAAGGTCTTTCAAGTGTGCAATGGACCTATCCTCTCGTTTATCACAATGAATTGAGTTGTTGAAATAAATAAGTTCTGAGTTAGTGATGGATATCTTTATAGGAAAAAATATTCTTGTTGTATTCAGAACTTCCTTCCTTAATTAGTCCAGGATTAAAGACATGACAGATGAAAGGGGTCAGATCATGCTAACGACAGGAAGGGAAAAGAAATTTGGATCCTCTTCCTTGTGTCAATCAAAAAAGATGCCACAGGCCATTTATTCAAAGTCTCTAAAGCATTTCAGCCTTTGTACTATGTTATCATTTCTCAAGTCTATCCAGGTTTTCTAAGATCAATGTTTCTATCCAGATTGGGTTCCATGGACTCCACAGATTCCATATCAGCTGTTGTTTTCTTTTCGGTGTTTGCCATACACTCAACTCCTTTAAATTCATGCTTTGTCTCAACTTCTTGTTTAAGGTGATTCAGTAGTCACACTAAGACCTGTATTTTGGCTTTCATGCAGCTCCACACAATGCACCTTTGGGCTACTCCCTCCAAGATCAACATCAGAAATCCAGTGCTGGGTTTATTCTCCTCTCAGAAATGAACCTATGTATCCTGCTCTGTTATTTCTATTTTAATAGACACTTAAGTTTTCTGAAAAATGCTTGGAGGCCTATGGTCACAGAACTTGCAAGTGTGAAATGATGATATATCTGGTATGTAAGGAAGTAATCAGCAACTGTGGTAATGATGAGCTTCCTTCAAGATCTCACATGTACACTGTTCTTTATTTTCAAGATTTAAGAAGTGCAGTAGACAAAAAGTCTTAATTTTTTAGACATACTGAAGGAATCATGCAGCCCAGTTTCTTCCATTTACGTATGAAGAAACTTAAAACTAAGATATTTAATTAGCAATAATCACATTTCAGATGAACTTCATTGGCTAAGATACTGCCACTGAACAAAGCTTAAGATATTTAAACAACTTGTTCACATCAGCATCAAAGATGGGACTAATATCCACTGTACTGTGTAGTTTAAAAGCGCAGCTTCTGGCCAGGCGCGGTGGCCCACGTCTGTAATCCTAGCACTCTGGGAGGCCGAGGAGGGAGAATTGCTTGAGCTCAGGAGTTTGAGACCAGCCTGACCAATAATGAGACCCTGTCTCTACTATAAATAGAAAGAATTTAGCCAAATAACTAAAAATAGAAAAAAATAAAAATTAGCCAGGCACATTGACGTGTGCCTATAGTCCCAGCTACCCAGGAGGCTGAGACAGGAGGATCGCTTGAGCCCAGGAGTTTGAGGTTGCTGTGAGCTAGGCTGATGCCACAGCACTCTAGCCCAGGCAAGAGAGTGAGACTCTGTCTCAAAATAAATAAATAAATAAAAAATAAAAAATAAAAAAATAAAAGCACAGCTTCTGGAGTCACGCTGCCTGTGTTAGAATCTCAGCTATGCAATTAGTTAATTGTTCATCCAAAGTCATATTGCTTAACCTTCCTATGCCTCCATGTTTTTGCTTACATATTGGGAAAGACAATCATAGCTCTTGTTCCTCTAGACCTGTGGTTCCCAAATTCCAGTCCATGGATTCTTTGCATCTGAAATGCAGCAGATCTTAAAAAAGAAAAATCTTGTAGTATAGCTTGAAGTCTGGTAAATTGATGCCTCCCAATTTGTTCTTTTTGCTTAACATTGCTTTTGTCATATGGGGTCTTCTCTGGTTCCATATGAAGCATAGAATTATTTTTTATGGATCTGCAAAAAGTGATGTTGGTATTTTAATAGGAATTTCATAGAATCTGTAGATCACTTTGGGTAATACATACATTTTAACAATGTTGATTCTGATGATACATCAGCATGGTATGGTTTTCTATTTGTTTAGATTCTCTGCTATTTCCTTCCTTAATGTTTCCTAGTTCTCCCAGTAGAGGTCTTCCACCACTTTAGTTAAATATATTCCTAGGTATTTTATTTGTTACAAGGCTACAGTCACCAAACAACATGGTACTAGCACAAGAACAGAGACGTAGACCAATGGAACAGAATCAATGGAAATCATCCTCATATACCCATCTGATCTTTGACAAAGCAGACAAAAATATATACTAGGGGAAAGAATCCCTATTCAATAAATGGTGCTGCGAAAATCGTATAGCCACATGTAAAAGACTGAAACAGGATCCGCACTTCTCACCACTCACAAATAATCAACTCCTGATGGATAGAAACTTAAACCTAAGGCATTGAACCATAAAAATTCTAGAAAAAAATGTTGGAAAAACTCTTATAGACATTGGCCTAGGCAAAGAATTTATGAAGAAGACCCCAAAAACAATCACAACAAAAATAAATAAATGGAACCTGACCAAATTAAAAAGCTTCTGCTTGGCCAAGGAAACAATCATTAGAGCAAATAGACAACATACAGCATGTGAGAAAATACTTGTATACTATATATCCAATAAAGGGCTGATGACTAGAATCTGCAAAGACCTCAGGAAAATCTGCAAGAAAAAAATCAAACAACCCCATTAAAAAGTGGGCAAAGGACATGAACAGAAACTTTTCAAAAGAAGATAGAATAATGATCAAGAAACATATAAAAAATGTTAGACATCCCTAATCATCACGGAAATTCAAATCAAAACCACAATGAAATATCACTCAACTCCAATGAGAATGGCTTCTATCAAAATGTCCCAAAACAACAAATGTTGGCATGGATGCAGAGAGATAGGAACAATCATACACTGCTGGTGGGACTGCAAACCAGCACAACCTCTGTGGAAAGTAATATGGAAATATCTCAAAGAACTAAAAGTAAAATTACCATTTGATCCAGCAATCCCATTACTGGGTATTTACCCAAAGGAAAAAAAGACCTTCTATAAAAAAAGACATTCTATAAAATATTTATAGCAGCACAATTCACAATTGCAAAGATGCAGAAACAACCCAAGTGATCACCAATGCATGAGTGGGTTAATAAAATGTATGTGTATACCATGGAGTACTACTCAGTCATAAAAAATGGCAAACTAATATCTCTTATATTATGCTGGATGGAGCTAGAGCCCATTTTACTAAGTGAAGTATCATAAGATTGGAAAAACAAATACCACATGTACTCACCATTAAGTTTATACTAATTGATCAACACTTACATGCATATATGGAAGTAAAATTCATCAGGGATCAGTCAGGTGGGAGAGGGGAAAAGGGGAAGGACATCTTCACACCTAAGGGGTGTGTTGTGCACTGTCTGGGCAATAGGCACACTTGTGGTTTTGACACAGGTGGTGCAAAGGCAATTTATGGGATCAAAGCATTTGTACCCCATAATATTCTGAAATAAAGATAAATAAACAAATAAATATTGAATCCTGATATCTAGCTTCTGAAAATTTGGATTCATTACATTTCAAGTGTGGCTTGAAAATCCATATCTATATTTTTAAGACAACTCTCCTTGTGAGCCAAAAAGGCAAATACAAAAGAACCCTCACCCCCCAAAACATAATTATCTTAAAGTAATGGATCATTTGTTAATAACAAAGAAGCAATAGAGGGTATGTGCTTTGCACCTAAATTAATTCTCCCGTATCATGGGCTATATATAAGATGCGGCTTAATTTGTCCCTAATCAAACTCATCTTGTCCTTCTCATTCCTTTATTCTCAGAGTTCCAGCCTTCACAGTTACCTTTGAGCTCCTTGAATCTTTTTCTCCTATTAAAGAACATTTGCACAGGCCATCCTCTCTTCTGGAAGATGTGTTTCCCACTGTCATGTTACCTAGTTATCCTTTTTTTTCTTTTTATTTTCAGAATATTATGGGGGTATAAGCATTTTGGTTACATATAATGCCTTTGCATTGCCCAAACCAGAGCTAAAAGCATGCCCTTCCCCCATACAGTGCGCTTCACACCCATTGGTTGTGAGTTACTCACCACCGTCTTCCCACCTGACTGGCACCCAGTGAATATTACTTCCATGTGAATACCTTAATGTTGATCAATTAGTACCAATTTGATGGTGAGTACATGTGGTGTTTGTTTTTCCATTCTTGTGATACTTCACTTCGAAAGATGGGCTCCTGCTCTATCCAGGATAATATAAGAGTTGCTAGTTCATCATTGTTTTTTATAGTTGAGTAGTATTCCATGGCATACATATAGCACATTTTATTAATCCACTCATGTATTGATGGGCACTTAGGTTGTTTCCACATTTTTGTAATTGTGAATTGTGCTGCCATAAACATTCGAATGCAGATGTATTTATTATAGAATGTCTTTTTTTCCTTTGGGTAAATGCCTAGTAGTGAGATTGCTGGATCAAATGGTATTTCTATTTTTAGTTCTTTGAGATATCTCCATATTACTTTCCACAAGGGTTGTAATAGTTTGCAGTGCCACCAGCAGTGGAAGAGTGTTCTCCAACTTACTTCCTCAGGAGCCTCCAAGACCCGGTGTACTACATCGGATTTCTTCACAACATCTCACAACTTTCCTTCACAGCACTTTGTTTTAATCATTTGATTTCATGTCTGTATCTATACTAGACTCTAATTTCACATGGACAGGAACTTTCCCCATTTGAGCTCACCATTGTATTCTCAGTTTTGCACTTGACACATAGTAGAAACTCAACAGGTTTTATTTTAATTAATGATTGAAGGCTTTATAAGATGTTTTGATATGATTCTTTTAGTTTATCACTGCTTCACAAAACCCTTAAATATAATCATTGAAACAGCCACAATTTCATTATCTCTTATGGGTCTCTGGGTTGACAGGCTTCAGCAAGACAATTCTGCTCTTCTCACATAGCTTCTCTGTGTGGGTGCACACAGATGGTTGTTGGGGCTGGAGTGATTGGGAGCCTTGAGTTCACACTGGGCTGTCCAGGCTGCTCTACCTTTCACGTGTTCTCAGAGACTCTTCTCCGTGTGTCTTCTCCATTTGGTCTTTCCAGTAGGATAACTGGAATTTTTTGTGGTAGCCCAGGAATTCCAAAACAGCAAAAGCAGAAGTTTCCAGTCTTTCTTGATGCTTAGATTCTTCAGTCCTGGAACGTCACTTCTATGACTTCCAGTTGGTTAATTCAAGTCACGGGCTAGTTCGGATTCAAGGTGGGAGGGCCACCCCAACAGACATGTTTTATGTACCAGCACAGCACTAAATGCTTTGCACAGGACCCAGATAACACTGAGAAGTAGGGAATAATGTTTTCATTTTTAAAATGAGGTAACAGGAAAAAAGCAAATAAAAGTAACTTATGTACGATATTACTGTTAGGTAGTGGATCCAGAATTCAATCTCTGCTCTTTTTAATCCAAAATCTATATTGTTTGTTCTTATGATTTTCATATTCTTCAGATAGCCAAAACTGCTTCTTTTCTGTCTAAGGAGTGTTATCCTTTAGCTTATATATATATATTTCACATATGTTAATATTAACAAATATTTCAGCTATGTCCACTACTTTCCTATAAAAGCACATAAAATAGGATTTTCATATTCATTAAAATTAAATTAATGTAAGTGAGAAAATTATAAGCAACA
Source organism: Avahi laniger (assembly GCA_963575035.1). NCBI lineage: Eukaryota > Metazoa > Chordata > Mammalia > Primates > Indriidae > Avahi > Avahi laniger. The sequence goes on along the minus strand of CAUYSK010016207.1, from coordinate 24,679 downwards.
TAAGCACCTAAAATTTCAGTTATCACTAAACCCATAGTTGGCATTTTTAACTGAAGAACTGAAGACATTCAAGTGGTGCTGCGTGATCCTTGAGTATAAGTTTCCACATGCTTTTGTGAGACCCTGTAAGAGCCCACACAACTATTAGTAATTAGCATTGTTGAAACGTCTGATCTACTTTATCTCTTGCTTCCTTGGGATTGAAGCCTGGTGTGATTTTTCTTGGTAATTCTAGTTTAGATTCTTGAAAATGCCTCCATATAGTCTATTATCTGATCATATAGCTCTGGGGGACTTTAATATGCTTCAGATCTATTCACTGGTGTTAGAATTGTAACACATATCTGAAATTTTAATCTTGAAACAAGAAATTGAGTATCAAAAAATGAGGACCACAGGATATCAAATGTCAAGAGATTATGTTCTATAATATGTAATCTAAATCAGAGCAATAGTTGGTGGTTTTCAGTTCATAATTCCCTGATCACTTGGAAACACTGTTTATTTTCTCTGATTCATGAAGTGCTATAATTCCAGGAAAATATACCCTTACTTTAAAATGTTTAAGACTGGAAATTCTTTCAGTAGACAAAATAGAATTTTGCTTTTGAATGTTTTTTAAATCAGAGGCTAGAATTCACATATTTAATAAAAAGTTGTGAGATCGCTGCTATGGTTTAAAAAATCGTATCTCCTTCAACCTTCATGTTGAAACTTAATTCCCAATGCAACAGTTGTGCCTTCTGGACGTGTGGCCTTTGGAATTATCACTCTTACCAAAGAGCTCATGGTGAAAGGGCACTCTGTCTTACCCTTTTGTCCCTTCCACCATGTGAACACACAGCATTTCTTTCTTCTAGAGGAATAGTAACAAGGTGCCATCTTGGAAGCGGAGAGCAGCCCACACTAGACACCAATCTGTTGATGCCTTGATTTTGGACTTCCTAGCCTCCAGAACCATGAGAAATAAATGTCTATTGTTTATAAATTATCTTGTCTGAAATATTTTGTTATAGTAGCACAAACAAACTAGCACAACCACTTAGATGGGGTTTTCAGTATATCCTGAGGAATACTTGAAGTATCATCTCCCAGGAAGGAGCCACTCCATGAACTAGCAATGTTCAAGTACCAGTTTTGCATTTTTACTTGCCTTCATCCTCACCAGAATTTGATATTAACACTGTCATATTGTGTCAATCTGTTCAATGTAAAATTCTAGATCATTATTTAAATTCACCCTTATGCATATTAGCAAGACTTACATTTATTTTTGGCCACTGTTGTTTCCTCTTCTGTGAATATATATGCAATTTTTTAAATGAGCTAGGTAACTTTTTCTTATACATTGCAGGATTCTGAGTTCATTATAATAAATGCATTACAAATATCAGTGTATAATAGTATGTAAATATTAGTATAAATATAAATATTCTACTAATCTGTGACTTGTTTTTATTTTTTTGTTGTTGCTTAGGTTTTATGTGTGTGTGTTTTAACATTATTACTGGAGTCTTTTGGTACAAAAATTTTAACTTTAAATAAGACTTTAATTTCTTTTGTGATTAATGCATTTTATGTTTAGTAAAGAAATGTTTTAAAGAAATGTTTTTCACATTGGTCATTATTCAATCTGGAATTCATCTTTGTGTCTAATATTAAATATAGCACTAAATTTATTGTACTTCTAGGAAGATAGCTAATTATTTCAATTTGATTTATTAAATAAAGTACATTTTTCCCTCCTCCCAAGTGATTTTTATATACTGATAACTTGTATTTATGTGTGACTGCTTCAGTTCTCTGTTCTCTTCCATTGATCTACTTGTTTAATCTCACATAAAACCACCCTATTTTAAAACTACAGAAATATTATATATCTTGATGTCTGGCAGAGTAAGTCCTCACATTCTTTTACTTCAAAACTGCCTTTATTCTTTTTGGCTTTGTTACATTTCTGTATACATGTAAAAATCAGTTTTTCAAGCTACAAACATGCAAACACACACATAGACTCTGTTTTTCTTTTAATTTCAATTATAAATTACCTTTAAAGGAGAATATTATAGACTCTTTTAATCAATTTATCACATCCATAAACATAGTATAGCTTTACATGTATTTAGTTTTTTTTACATCCTTCCATTGAGCTTCATAATATTTAAAAATGTCTTGTGCATAATTTGTTACATGTATTCCTAAATACTATATATGCATGCTGCCATAGTGAATGTAAGCTTCTCTTGTAAATTAAAATTATCTGTAGATTCTCTTGAATTTTCTAATGTAATGAAACAGTTTATTTTTTTAATCCTTATTATTTTAATTTAAATTTTTCTTTCTTACTTCATTGAGTAAGTCCTCCAAAACAATGCTTAATGAAAACATAGGTAATAACAATGGGTAACATTTGTTAAGAGCTTACTATGTTCAAGTTTCCATCCAAATTACATATGATAACTTATTAAAACTCACAACATCCCAGATCAGGTAGATAATATTATAATTATTTCAATTTCAAGATGAGAAAAATTAGGTGAAAAGAAGATAAGCAATTGGCTTGATATTTTACAGCTAATAATGACAGAGACAGGATTCCATCTAGCAGCTGTCTGTGTAACTCATTTCTTTATCATTGCTTCACAATTATAAATAACAATGACAGGCTAGTTTGTATGTATCTGATTTGAAAGGGATTACCTCTGATTATTTATTGCTAGTATTTATTATCATTTTAATAGCACTCTTTTTCTTAACAGCTTTATTAAAGTGTAATTGATATACCCCAAATTGCATATATTTTATGTATATAATTTGATGTGTTTGGTTATATGAATGCACCCATGAAACAATCAATCACCACCGTCAAAGTAATAAAGATATCGATCATCTTCAAAAGTTTCTTCATGTGCCTTTTTGTGCATGTTTCTGTGTGATAAGAACACTTAACATGATATATACTCTCTCAAAAAATTTTAAGAGCACAATATAGTATTGTTTACAATAGAAATTGTTGTATAGCAGATTTCTAGAACTTATTTATCTTCCGTAACTGAAACTTTATGCCCATTAATTAACAACTCCTTATCCCCCTCTCACTCCAGCCGCTGACAACCACCAGGGACTACTCTCTGTTTCTAGGAGTGTGACTATTTTAGATATCTTATATAAGTGGAATCATTCAGTATTTGTTCTCCTGTGCCAGACTTATTTCAATTAGAATAATGTCATCTGGATTCCATCGTATTGTTACATATCACATGATTATACTCTTTTTTAAAGGCTGAATAATGTCCCATTGCATGTATAAACATTTCTTTAACCATTCATTTGTCAGTGAACAGTCAGGTTGTTTTTATATCTTGGCTATTGTGAATAATGCTACAATGAACATGGGGGTGCAGATATCTCTTTGACATCCTGATTTCAATTCTTTTGGGCATATACTCAGAAATGGGGTTGCTGGATCATATGGTAGTTCTATTATTAATTTTGGGGGGAGATTCTATCATTTCATATTTCCATGAACAGAACACAAAGGTTCCAGTTTCTCCACATCCTCAACACTTATCTTTTTTTTTTCTTTTTGGTCATGGACATCCTAACAGGTATAAAACAATATCTCATCGTGAAATGTATTTGTGTTTTCCTCAGGATTATTGAGGTTGAGCACCTTTTCATAAACCTACCTAATGGCTATTTGTATGTCTTACTCGGAAGAATGTCTATTCAAGTCTTTTGTCCATTTTTTAGTCAGGTTATTTGTTTTTTGCTATTGAGTTGTAGAAGTTTCTCATAAATCTTAGATATTAACCCCTTATCTGATATACTGTTTACAAATATTTTCATTCATTCTATAGATTACCTTTCTATTCTATTGATTGTTTCCTTTGCTCCGTAGACGCTTATTACTTTGATCTAATTCATATATCAACTTTTGCTTTTGCTATCTGTGCTTTTGGTGTCATCCAAAAATATCATCTCCAAGACCAATGTCAAGAAGCTTTCCTTGTATGTTTTATTCTAGGAGTTTTACAATTTCAGGTCTTATGTTTAAGTTTTTAATCGATTTTGAGTTGACTTTTGTGCATGGTGTAAGGTAAGAGTCCATTTCATTTTTTTGCATATGGATATTCAGTTTTTCCAACACCGTTTTTTGCAGAGACTATCCCAATTGTGTATTCCTGGCACCCCGTCAAAGATCAGTTGACTGTACATGCATAGGTTTACTTCTAAACTTTCCATTCTGTTCCATTGGGCAATTTGTTTGTCTTCATGCCAGAATCATTTTGTTTCAATTATCATAGCTTTGTAATATAGTTCAAAATCAAGAAATGTCACATCTCCAGTTTTGTTCTACTTCTTCAGGATTGCTGTGGCTATTTGGGGTCTTTTGTCGCTCCATATGAATTTCAGGATTTTTTTTTCTATTTCTGCAAAAAAATGCCACTATAATTTTGATGAGGATGTCATGGAATCTGTAGATTTTTTTGAGTATTATGGACAGTTTAACAATACTAAATCTTCCTAGAAATATACATCTTGCCAAGACTGAATTTTGAAGAAATAAAACATTTAAATAGACCAATTATAAGTTAGGAAATTGAATCAGTAATCAAAAACTTCCAAAAAAAAATAAAGTCCAGGACCAAATGGTTTCACAGGTGAATTCTACCGAACATTGAAAGAGTAATGCCAATCCTTCTCAAAGTCTTCTGAAAATTAATAAAGAGGGAACACTTCCAAACTCAGTTTATGAGACCAATATTACCCTAATATCAGAGACAGTCAAAAACACTACAAGAAAAGAAAACCATAAGCCAATATCTCTGATGAACATTGATTCAAAAATCAACAAAATGTTAGTAAATAAAATTCAGCAACATATTAAAAGGATCATTTTCCATGATCAAATGGTGTTTATCCCTGGGATGCATGGATGGTTCAACATACACGAATAAATTAAGATGATACATCACATTAGCAGATTGAAAGGGGAAAAAAATCACATAATCATCACAATATATGCCAAAAAAGCATCTGACAAAATTCAACATCCTTCATGATAAAAACTCTCAGAAAACTAAGTATAAAAGGAATTTATCTCAACATAATAAAAGCCATATATGGGAAGCCCATAGCTAAATCATACTCAGTGGCAGAAAATTACAAATTTTCCTCTAAGATCAGCAACAAGGATGTCCACTTTCCACTTGTCTTCAACATAGTACTGGAAGTTTTTGTTAGTATAAATAGGCAAGAAGAAATAAAAGCATCTAAACAGGGGGAGAAAAACAAGTAAAATCATCCTTGTTTGCAGATGACATAATCTGACACGTATAAAATCCTAGACTCCACAAAAGAACACTCAGAGTTTCTAAATAAAATTAGCAATGTTGTAGGATACAAAACAAACACACAAAAATAAGCAGTGTTTCTATATATTAACAGCATACAATTTGAAAAAATAATTAAGTAAACAATCCCACTTAAAATAACATCAAAAATACTGAAATACTTAGGAATAAACTTAACTAAGGAGGTGAAAATTTTTTTCCCCAAAAACTATAAAACAAACTGTTGAAAGAAATTAAAGAGACACAAATAAATGGAAAGACATCTCATGTTCATGAATTTAGTAATATTCTTTATTATGTTAAGAATTTTCCCTTATACTCTTAGTTTGTCAAAGTATATTTTCTATATCTACTCAAAAGATATGATTTTTCTTTAAATTTATTAATGATTTATATATAATTCAATTACATAAATTCTATTAATAGTTTTCTAATGGTAATCATCTTTGTATTTTAAGAATAAACTTTATTTAGACATTGTGTATTGATTTACACACACTCTCTCCTCTCTCTGTAGATTTTATTTGCTACTTATTTGCTGGAAATATTTGCTTATATAACATTTATGTCATCAATTTTCCTTTCTTGTACTGTTTGATTCTATCTGGTTTTACTATAATTATTAAACAGTCTCAAAAATTGAATGTATGTACTCTCTCTCTTTATTTTCTGAAAGAGATGCATAAGAGAGAGATTATTTCTTTGTAGTTTGGTAAAATGTGTCTGTAAAATCACATAGACCTGTTAATTTTGTTGTGGGCAAGTAGATTTTGGGTAACAATTAAATATCTTTTTTGTTTATTGTCTATTCTGTTTTCTCATCTTAATAATTTAAAAAATATTTTTATAGAAAATGGTCAATCTCATGTAAGATTTCAAATTGATTCACATTATATTGTCATTTTTTATGACATTATTTTATTTTAAATCAGAATTTCAGTGGAATTTTGAGGAATTCCTATGTTGAAAGTCCCTATTTGGTGAGACCACTGTGCTCTCACTTAGACATTGTCACAGAAATATTATTCTTTATTCACAATACCAAGATCTCAAAGGAAGATTTTTGTCATTCTTAAAATATCTCCTACTAATATCCACAGCTAATCTTTTATTTGCTTTAAACTAAAGTGTGAAAAACAAATATAGAAAAAATAAATCTTCCCGAAATCATTATTGAGTACAAGATATACAACAAAATTATTCAGAATTATTCCTCTTTTTTTGGTTTGCTCATTCAGTGGACAGTAAATACTGAAATATAGAAGTCTGAGCAGTTCCAAGTGAGCATATATAAAAAGCACTGAATGGCATTCTTACAAAAAGTCTTCCATTTTCTCTAGGCAAGTTATCTAATTATGTAAAGGGACTTCCACATTAAAATGCTTATGAATATAGTACTAAATTTAATAAAACTAAATACTGCTCACTAGTAGCCTTGTTCCTGCAGAAACTGTCATATCTTTTTTTTTTTTTAGATTATAAATCTTACAAGTTATCTTTTATACAAATGGAAAAAATAAATGATGGGCTATTTTCATGGTAACAAGATATGGTGTTCAGGACTGTGTGTCTATAGGGATGCTTGCATTTCATTTTCTAAAATACTTTTAAATTCTTATAATTAGTATTAAGGAATTTGGGAGATAATATGTAAATGACAGTTTTAAGAAAAATTAAAATTCTTCTATTCACTAATTAATTGTATTTTTCTGGCCATCAGTATGGGAAGTTTATTGTCTAAATTCCAAAATTAGGCAAAATTTTATTACACTTGTATTTGTATTTATGGGAAAGATATAAACACAACATCTTTTTAATTTGAACAGTACTATAAAATGCAAAATGGTAACTAAATCTTTAGGACATATAAAATTATTTTAGATCTGCAAGAGCCATTTACTGATATCACAAGGTCTTATGATTGAATATATTTCTCTCTACCCATAATATAGTTACTCTAAACTATAATAATGTTGCTCACTCAGATGATGTCTTTAACAGATCAACCTAATTTATTACCTTGAATTAGGGATATGGTGGAAACTATGAACCAGGAATTGTGAACTATAAACCAGTACATTTTCCATTTAGTCTTAATAACAAACATTTTAGATAAGTAATATTACTTCAGTTAATAATAAGTAAGCCCAAGATTCAGAGATGTAAATTGATGAAGACCTAATGACTGTACAGTGGCCAAGCCAGCATGCAAACCCATCTTTGTTTTTTATTTCAAATTTACATTTTTTTATACTATAGTAGGCTCACTTGCTGATTGTTAATAATTTCAAATACTATAATATTCTATTTCAGAAAATTACACACGTATAAACAATTGTACGTGCGTATAGACACACATAGGGTTGTGTGTGTGTGTGTATACACACATACACACACAGAAGCAATCTACTGGGCTAAACTTATGAACAACAAATAACACAAATATTTTAGAAATTAATTGAATGATAAAATTATAACAAATGTCTTTCTAGAGATAAGTTAAATCTAACATGTAACAAATTCTTAGGCAGTATAGTTCATTGATTAAGATCACAATCTCTGAAATCTGATCACGTTGAATTTCTACTATGCCACTTTTTAGCCATGTGACCTTGGAACAGCCAATAATTTTTCAGCACTTCCTTAAAAATGGTACTATTTGTATCTACTACTCTGGAAGAATTAATTTCTCTTTCACAAATCTTCCCTATCTTGTAACATATCCAAATTCTTGCCACAACTTCATTCTTGTTGACTTTAGACTTGTTCTTATGGTTTGTTGAGGCCAATGGGATTTTGCACATATGACATAAGAAAGATGATGAAATGTGCTTTGTACTCTCATAATCCACCAAGAGAAGAGCATGAAGATGACTTATTGATGTCCCTTCATCTTGGGCCCCCAAACAAAAATACATGGGAAGACCTGAGGCCAAACCACAGCCAAGAGCCATTTCCAGTCAATCTGTTATATGACCTGGAGTACAGCGACCCAGAAGACCAACTTTACAGCCACATTATCATATTCGTAATTGGCTTGTAAACTTATGAACTTAAAAATGTTTATTGTTTCAAGCTTTGGAGTTTTAGAATAGCTTGTTACTTGGTGTTTTTCTAAAAATGATAACTTACACATCAACTGTGTGTCACTATGTGAAAAATAAATTGCTTTGGGATCTGATTTCTTCCAATGTATTCCCAAATTCTAAAACAGTGTTCAAACCAGAGTAATTGTTCAAGAAACATTTGTTGGCTATTGAATAAATAAAATAAACCTGGACATTCACATAGTAAGTGCTAAAAACAGTTTTTAACATTCTTTTTATGCATTACTATATATAGTCTCTTGCCCACTCCTAGTGATGATATGAACTTCTGCAAAAACATCGAACTTTCTATTACATGTATGTATAACAGGTTTATAGACTAAAACTTTAATAAACAAATATTTTATCCTGTTTGTAACTAAGTTTGGATCTCTAGCCCTAGGCATCAATTTATCAGTATGTGTCAATGGTCACAAGAGGACTTTTGAGAAACAATGGGGATAATTAAGAACAATTAATTCTCATTAATTTGACAAATAACATTCTTAAATATAAATGAATTTAATGTAGCTTCCAAATGTGAATTAACAAGTTGAGAATAGTTTCAACAATAGCAAATTTGGCTATATTTTTACAATGTCATATCTAAAAGGAAAAAAGAAATTAACATCTCATGCTTTGAGATGTTTTATATTAATTAAGCAATAGGCTATTCAAGTATCTCTCAACTGTCTCTCAATTTATGATGACAACAATGATGATAATGTCTCTTCTCCTTCAGTTGTATTCAAATTCTCTTCTCCAGAGGAGAATATAGGAACAGAGTTTTATGAGGCATACGGCTCAGAATTTTTGAATTGCTGGGAGTTATGCAGTATTTGAATTAGTGAAAAGAAGAGATCTTATTTGATCCTGCAAGGCATGCAGATATAAAGGAAATGTTGAAACCAATAAAACAAATGTGATGAAAATGTAAATAAATCTTATAAAGCTGTCATCCCCAACCCTTGGGTAGGGACAGAGCCACAGAGCTCTGGAGCCCCTCACCCAACTCCCCGCACCCCCAATCACCCATCCATGGAAAAATTGTCTTCCAAGAAACCTAGGGAAGATGGGGAGGCGGCGCACAGCAGGAAGTGAACGACAGTGAGCTAGAGCAGCTTTGGCCATGTTTACAGCCACTCCCCATCGCTCCCATCACTGCCTGAGCTTCACCTACCCCGCATCCGTGATGCCAAAAAGGTTGGGGATCACTGTAAGAGATTACACAAAAATATCATATATGTGCTGATTACTGAAATTTATATCTCTAGTTCTGACCATATCTGAATACCAGACACATATATCCAACAGTCTGACATCTCCACCTGGACTGCTGTTTTGGACTTCACATATCCAAAACAGAATTCCGGTCTCCCATCACTAATTTCCTCCCCTTGGCTTCTTCCAAATTTAGTAAATGGCAGCTATATTTACACTCTGCTCAGCCCCCAAATTTCAGGAGTTATCTTTACCTTCTCTCTCTTTCTTTCACCCTATATAAGCCAATCATTTTTGGTCCTTAAGTATATCCTAAATCCAAGCCTCTCTCAGTATCCCACTGTTCCCACACTAATTCAAGTCACCAGTGCCACTCTCTAGAGGGGATTTTGCAGCACCTAAGTAATACCTGACATATAGAAGATTTTCAGTAAATATTGATGGAATAAACAGATAACTGAGTGGTTATGAAAAACCTTGTTTCATTTAAAGATTAGGGGACAGGTAGACAATTACTAAAAATTTTATTCCTGGTATTCCTTGAACCTTCTGACTCCACAATATTCATTACAAACAAACAAAGATTTCAATATAGTTTAAAATTCCAAAAACACTAAATATGAAAATGGTTCTTTAATCTGGTCTAATTTCTAGGAAGACTAATCTGAATAAGTAAAAACAAATGTCTCATTTAGGAAGGGTTTTTTTATAGAAATATTTTTATCACTGTGAAGTTTATGTGTAACTTTATGTATATTACTGAGTGGAAGACTTATAACATTTTGGAAACCAATTTGTGTTTGTAAAATACTTGCACATTATGTTAAGTTGCTCAATGATACTTATTTAATGATACCACAAATACCTGACTTCATTTTTACAAAGTTTGTACTGGAGAAGGCTGAGTTAATGAGGTTTTTGATCTATTTATTTTTTTTTCTTTATGATCAGTCGTTGCTTTTATATAAGTTGTTCATAATTTGGTAGTTTAAATACCATTTGTTTATCATATAAGCCATTGATAGTTTTATAAGTTTCATGAAAAAGATAAAATTAATTTCCCTAACTCACCTGTAGAAATTATGTCAATAATTTTTAAACTCTTGTTGAGTTTTTTTTTTTCCCAGAATATTACGGGGGTACAAACACTATGGTTGCATATATTGCCTTTGCACTGCCTGAGTCAGAGGTACAAGAGTGCCCATCCCCAGACAGTGCGCACACCACACCCATTAGGTGTGAATTTATCCATCTCCTCCTCTGCCCTCCACCTGCCCAACACCGATGAATGTTACTTTCATATGTACACATAAGGGCTGATCAACAACTAAGATGTAATTAAAATGCATATTTTTTGTTTACGACTATTAATAGAGATTTATAATTGCTTTACATATTTATGGTGATTTATCAAAGGAGAAGTAATCAACCTGTTCACACATGGTATCTTGGTTGCTCAAATAGTTTGACCTGCATACAGTGACGGAACCAGATAATTTCTGAATTTCTAGAAATCTCCAGTGTCTGAAGGTGCTATAAAGAAACATTATTGTACTTTATCTCATATTCCTCAGAAATAAGCTTTACAAGTGGTGATAATTACAGACTTTTTTATTTTGAAGGATTTTGAACATTTGTAAATGAGGAGAATATTTGGTTGAGCCTCATAAAGGTGAGGCATCTAAAGGTTTCATCAAACAAAATAAATATTGCCTCTGCTCCAGTGTCATAGCAGATGTAAACTGGAATGTAGTATATTCCTAAGCATTTTATTAACTAACATAAAAGGTTACATATTACTGACGTAATGTGTATGCCACAGGATTTTCATGCTTTCAGGAATTTATTTTTTTGTCTTATATATTTTCAAGAATTAATCTCGACATAGTTTTGTACTTTTATACACTCAAACTCTAGTTACACAAAAATTAACAAATATTATTGTCTTTTATACAGAGCATATAATAACGCATCTAAAAAGTTACTAAAATTGTTTTTTTCATATATATAATGAAGATGCTTGTAATTTCCTTTCCTTGCTCAGCAGTTTTGCATAAGTTAACCAATGTTAACCAACTTACTTACTATAGAAGTAAGTAAGATACTGCAATGTACATAAACCCAGAAGTCTTTGTTATCAATAATATTTATTTTGTGTTGGCAGGACTAAAATCTAGCTAGAGATCCACATCTAGACCTAGGCTACTCCTAAAACAAGAGTAGGATCTTCTATTAAAAGAATGGATGTGTTTATCTTATATTACTAATGAGGAAATTCATAGTTTTAGCTTATTTGTCATCTACACATATCACATAAACAGGGACTTTTATTTCATTTTTTTGAGACAGAGTCTCACTCTTTTTGCCTGGCTAGAGTGTCTTGGCATCAGCCTAGCTCACAGCAACCTCAAACTCCTGGGCTCAAGCAATCCTCCTGCCTCAGCCTCCCGAGTAGCTGGGACTACAGGCATGTGCCACCATGCCCAGCTAATTTTTTCTATATATTTTTAGTTGTCCAGCTAATTTCTTTCTATTTTTAGTAGAGATGGGGTCTCACTCTTGCTCAGGCTGGTCTCAAACTCCTGAGCTCAAACAATCCGCCCGCCTCAGCCTCCCAGAGTGCTAGGATTACAGGTGTGAGCCACCGCACCAGGCCTTAACAGGGATTTTTGATGCAAAGAAAAGAATGATTTGGTATGAAGTAATCAATTTGCAATATACTGAAAATGAAAATTCACTCTGGATTTGACAAAATCACATATGATTTTTAGAATATATGAATAAAGTTAAATTACCTAATGTAGCAAGGGAAATATTTAATTTCAAGATTATTTTTGCTGCTTGCTGAGTATTCTATTTTAAATCCTTCTTTTACTTGTGCTTTCCTGACTTCTGTTCATTTCTCTCTAATAGCCTTTCCATTCTACCAATACTGAAGAGAAAGTCTGTGGGATTTTTGTTTTAGAAGAACCCCAGAGATAGATAAATTTTATTGGGGAGAACAAGAATTTAGATATCCTTATGATTAACATACGGCGTATCCAGATAGAAATAAACCAGGTGTAACTGGTATACCTAAGCCTCAACAGCCTGTGCATTTACATGAGGCAATAGAAACAGAATAGTGAGATTTTGATGTTTTTTACCCACCTGCTCATCCACAACCACATTCAACTGTAAAGTATCTACCAACTATATCTGGACACTCTAGGTGTCCCATCTGTGCTTACAAGCATAGTGGATGTTGCGGGTTCTGCGTCACTTCCCTTGCTGGGCTGCGCGGTTCCTGCTGCACCCAATGAGGGTCTGCAGGTCAGTGGAGCAGCCCTCGCCATTCACTCTGCTTCACTATCCCCTCTGCGGCTCCCGTTTGGCTCTGTCAGGCATCTCCATCACCAAACCATGGTGGTCACTTGCAGAAGCAGTGTGTGCATGCTTGGCTTTTAGGAAAGTTCAGGTTTACAGAGACTGAGAGGGAAGGCGATCACCCACCTGCCATTATCCAGCAGAGTGCCTTTGAGTGAAGATATTTAAATTTTCAAATCTGTAAAGTGGGTTGTTTCTCCTTCAAAGTTTTCATATTTAATGAGATTACTATGACACTGAGTAAACATTAAATACATGTTTTTTATAGGTAATACTTTATTAAGTACACTTGGTAAGATAGAAAGGGAATAGGGAGCTTACTTAGAAATGGGATGCATTTCTAACAATAAAAATGTTACTTTAGACATAAGCTGGTCTACTTTAGACCAGCTTATCTGAGGGCTGTCAGATCTGATATAGTCGTGGATATACATATTCACTTAAAAACTTCAGATCAATTTTAGAGTAATGTAAATGCAAGAGTATTCCTTACAACATATTCAAAATTAAGGTTGTTTTGATATAACAGAATAAATAATTCATGAATTAATGTGCTGATATAGCTCTGGTAAAATGAAGTAAACATCTTAGGATATTTAGACATGTAGATAAAGGCAGTTATAGTTTACTCATGGGAATAATTAATCATCGTAGTGTTTTGCCTACACCCCAGAACATATGAAATTAAGGAAACCATTTCTTTAGACAATTTCATGAACACTGAATATATCAGAGGCCATTAATTCCAATTTCGAAGAAAAGCCAATATGTGATTAAAAGTATTAAAAGTGTCAAGCAAACGAAGTTCATCAAGTTGTAAAGTGATGAATGTGTTTAAATGGCTTAGTACAGGAACATCTTACAGCTTTCACCAGATATTTTTCAAATCCATTTTTGATTGTGGTAATAAAGTTGCTGAATTTACCAAGATACTCTGAAATATTTTTAGAAGAGCATGTGAATTTATTACAAAGCACAATTACCGTAAGAGTTATTTAAACATTATTCATTTCAATTAAATAATTTATTGACTCTTAATCTTACAAGTATTCGTTGAGTGCCAGTACTAGATAATTCACTCTAACATACATCATTGAATATCACTGTATGCTCCGTATTTACTACATGCTAAATATACGAAGATGAATAGGACACAGTTTCTACTCACATATAATTTTATAGAGGAAACAAACATAGCTATGAGAGAAGACAATGTCAAATAAGTACTATTCTCTATTGGTAAAGAATATGAAAAAACAAGGAGGGCATGATTAATTCCATCCTGTATGTAATGTGGTTAGAAGAATGTAGTAATTAGAGTCAGACCTCAATTTGAATCCTGGATTAGTTCCTTACCAATTTAGAGTGCTTTTCACTTTCCAGAAATCATTTTCCTTGCTTCAGGTAACCATACTCTCAAGCTCATCCTACTTTTGACTGTGTCTTTGAGTTGGACTGATCACCTTCTTCTACCCACAAGTGTGAATTGCTCACGTGGAGACAAGATTCCTCCCTGGCCAATCTTCAATTTTCCTAGTCAACTGTCCCAGAGTGAATAGTTGTTAATTTATTTGCTAAATTTTTGCCAAAATATTGTTAAATAGATTAAATACACCATTACATTTTATCTTCAAACATCTTGATATGTATCTCTAGAAAATAAGGTTGTTCTACTGTCACTACATAACCACTAAACCATTAACATATCTAAAAATTAGCAACTATTACTCAATAGCTTCTAGTATTTTAAAATTTCCTTAATTGTTCAAAATCAGTTTGTTTAAATTGGAATCCAATTAAAGACCACAGATTGAATTTGGATATAATATCTCTTAGATCTCTCTTTGGCTAGTATAATTTCCCCCCTCCTACCTTGTTTTTCTATGACATTAATGTGCTGAGGCTGGGTTAGTTATCCTGTAAAATATCTCATCTGATGAGTTTATCTGAATAAATAAATTTATTATTTTTTTGTTGTCATTTAATTCCTACCTCTATTATCTGAATGTCATATAAATAGAAGATAGATAAAAGGGAATTAAACACAGGCTAAACATATTTGTCAAGAATAATTCACAGGTGTCACTGTGTAATGAAAGCTCATATCTGTTTATTCCACTGTTTGTGATAAGATAAGTTACAGGGTTAAGATGGAGATAGCGAGATCTCTCCACTGTGAAGCCACATTTTCTCTCTGTGAGCAGCAAGTTATCGGCGTGGTGAAACTTTGGCTTCAGGGGAATTTCCATATACAATCAACCTTTTCCCTACTGGATTTAGCATCCATTGACCTTTCTTGCTTGAGTCAATCATTTCATTAGGGTTACAAACTCTCAATTGCTTAATGATATTCCTTTTATAATTGTTAGCTGGCATTGTTTTGTAAATAAGAACCCTCCTTTATCAACTGTGGCATTTTTGATTATCCAATATAGTTCTCATTGAAAAGTTAAGAGATGTGCTTAATACACCTTTAATTACAAATTTTTAATCTAATTCATCTGTACAATAGTCACCTTCATGGGTGGTCATAAGACTTTTCTTGTGCTGCTTTATTTTGGGGATCTTAATATATTTATTTAAAATATTAATTAAATTATTGTATATAGGTAAATAAATATAGCAAATACTACAGCTACTTACTGATATTTCTTCTATAATTTCTTCCTCTGAGTCTATGAGAGGATTGCACTTTCCCACTCCCTTGAAGTAAAGATGGTCTAGTCTTATGAGATGATTAGGTCAATAAAATGCAGTTAAGAGGTTCTGTCAAATCAATTCTTCTCCCTTTTCCCATAGACATGACAAATATTATTGTTCTAGGTTGTGGGACTCATTCTCCTGGTCCCCGAATAAGGACTGTAAGGCATAGATTCCATACAAACTTTGAGTGATATGTAGTAAGAGTGGGAAATCTTTTTTGTTGCTTTAAGACATTAATATTTTTTATACAACATAACAGCATATTCTGATATATACAGTGAGATATTGTACAATATCTCACAGAAGAGACTTAAAATTATCACTTTGGAATTCGTCCATCACTAAAATATCCACATGCAATCTGGGAGTGTTTTCAAATATTAAGATATTCTGTGCTAAGTAGAGAAAACTCAGATAACTCTACAATTTTTACTTTTCTTTCATATGTTTTCACATTAGGTATATGTTTGTGACAAGAATGTGCCAGCTCACTTGGTGGCAGAAGAGTTGAAGATCCTCTAGATGCATTTTGCTTAAATAGATCGTTGTAGTTTATCTCCAGATAGAACGGAATGGCAGAGAACCGAAAATAAGAGTCATAACAATTGTTTAACTGAGAAATGGTTATTCATATGTGGCTACAGAGCTGGTGAAAAATCGAAAAGGCTAAAATGCTACCAGTGCCTCCATTCAGCTCCTAATCCTTTCTCAGCATGTTCATGTTTTTCAGCTTTCCGACATTTTTTCAGACTCAATCTCTATATCACACCCAGTACTATCACACCATATGCTGCTTTCTGCCCTTTTACACTTTACAAGAACATTTGAAAAGCTAAAAATCTATAGTCTCATCTGGGAAGTAAGAAATGCTCAAAAATAACTATACCACAAAGGAGAGAGTGATAAATGCCATGAGAGAGGAGCAGATAAAGTGCTAAAAATGTAGGCAAAAAGATTGTTTCCAGCTGTGAGACATGAGACGGGATTTTTTTTTTTTTAATATATGCAGACCTTGAGATATGTAGCTATGAAGGAGAAAGAGACATTCTAATCAGACTGGTAGAAAACACGGTGGGTAGAAGGTACAAGTGAAAGCTCATCAAAGCTTCATGTTAGAGGAAAGAAAATGGCTCCTTTCACATCTCTATACTGAAATGTGTGGTCTCCTTCCCTCTTCAGGAAATACACACAGCTTTTCCAGATCTCTGGAATTCTGTGACCCAGCCCCTACTTACGGATAATTTCTATTCACCATTAAGATCACTACTTAAATGTCACTTTTTCATGGAAACCTTTCCAACTCCTCTCAAATCAGGTTAAGTCCTCTGGTTTTATTAATAGTTGTTTATTCCACATGGGGCTTTGCACTTACTATTTCAGAAAGTCGTTGTTTTGCTTTATGTTCCACTCTCTCATCGGACTTTGAGCTCTATGACAGAAAGAACATTTGGTTCTTTATCACTCTGTTTCTAGTGACCAGCTCAATCTCTGGATGATAACAAATGTCCAGCCATATTTGCAGATTAAATAAAAGCTAGATTTAAAAAAAACAAAACAAAACAAAACAAAACAGATAGACATGTAATTTTTACAGAGGTTGGAAGCCAGGATAAGTTAGCAAATGATATACTTCAAGTTCCCAGAAGAGAAGAGGTTATCATTGAATATAGCTGTATTGGTTTTTGATGTGTGCTGTAACAAATTGCTTCACATTTGGAGGCTTAAAATAATACTCGTTTATTATCTTACTGTTCTGTAGATCAGAAATTTGGGTCTCACCAGGTCTCACTGTCCTAAAGTCATAGTAGAGGGGCCCGCATTCCTTTCTGGAGGCTCTAGAAGAGAATTTATTTTTTCATCTTTTCCAGCTTCTAGAGGCCACCTGCTTTTCTTGGCTCATGGTTTCTTTCTCCATCTTCAATGTTTGCAACACTGAGCAGAGTCCTTCTCATGCTGCTGTCTCTGATTTTCTTCTAATTCTTTCTTCCACTCTTAAAGACTCTAGTGATTACTTTGGGTTTACCTGGGTAATTCAGATCACTCTCCTCATCTTAAAGTCAGATAATTAATATCATTAATTCCATCTGCAACTTCCATTCCCCTTTACCACATAACCTAACAAATGCATGGATTCCAGGGATTAGAATGTAGACATCTTTGGAGGGTGACCATTATACCAGCCACATCAGCCTGTCTAAATATTGGAGAAAACTCACAAATTGGAGCAATTTTAGCCTGATGAAATTACCGATGAGATTCTCCTTGTGGAAACAACTAAATAATAATTCCAATTACTGTGCAATACCAGAGTAAATAAAGCCATGTGAACAGAATAGAAAAAGGGAAGACATTGGCAAAGATGCTGTGAATGAAAAACCAGATAAATGCACACTACTAATGAGAACAGTTAAAACCAAGTGGGTTTTTTTACCGTATACTCTTAAAGGGTATCATCTCCAATCTAACTCTACTTCTCATTCTAGCTTTATCACACATCCTTTTTCCCTTCTCTTTATTAATATTAATGATTCCTTCTCTTTTTACTTGGACACAATAGAATATAAACATACGTATCTTAACCCCAATAATGTTTTTCTTCTAATTGTGTCCGTGTCTTTTCTTTTTTTCTCTTACCAGATTGTAGGCATGTTCAGAGTGAATTTATCTTTATAAATCCTGAAGTTAGCACTGTGATTGTCACATGTCAATCGACTGCTCAGTAAATGTCTGCTGACCGAATCAAGTGAATGAATGTGAACATAGAGCGAATGAACCCACAAGTCGAATCCCATTACTTAGATATAAATTTGAAAGAAAGTATTCTGTGATTCTAGTGTATTTGAAAAACACAGGACAGAATCAAATCAGCCAGAAGGTCATCATACTATCAATTCTCATTTTAGCAGAATTATAAGAACATAGACTACACAAAAAGAATTATTAGCATGTTTATGTTACTATTGCATAGTTCAGTCCACAAATATATATATGTATTTTAAAAGATTGTTAAACTTGCTTCCATGATCATTTTAAGTTGCATTTAAGTAATATTTTATATAAAAAACAAGGTTTAAGAGTTATCTCTGCATTTATTTGGAGGATGGGGAATTGAAGGCTTTCTGTTATTATCCAGCATTGGGCTAGGCACCGGGGAAATCATAAATAAACTGTAAGTCCCATCCTAAAAAGGAAATGAGCTATTAATAGTTTAAGAGGTAGGAATCAGACAGTTTAAAATGCAACCTCTAATAGCACCCAGCAGTTATGAAATTTATAGGGACCGACATAAATTAACTGCATGTCTAATTTACCATTTCACTAGTATACATAAAGTTCATTATTTCCTTTGGGAGAAATAAACTAAATAAATAAACAACATGAAACAATTTTTCTAAGGTGGAATATTTATCTGAGACACTAAGCTATAATCACAAGGCAGCTTTGTGATTTTTGGGAAACAGAACACATGACATTAGTTATTTTATTGTAACTATCTTCATCATATAGACAGATCAGCAAAGTATTCATCCATATACTCATTCACACATTCATCGTTCATTTCTGTGACACTGCTGAATATTGAGCTCAGTGGCTTTCTATAGATTTTTCAGTGAACAAATGAATTTCTTCCTTAGTATTTCCAGTTATTCTGCAACACTTCCTCATTGAAATCTTTTGCCATCCATTCCCACAGAAAAGACAATGCTTCATCTGTAGATAAGGTGATGCTTACGACTACATGGTGAATAAAATATTTTTTCTCCAAATTCTATCTTATTTTATCCCCTGCAAAAACACACTCATGCATAAAGACTCTACCAAGCTCTCATAGTGGAAGTACAAAATGACACTACCACATTCAAAAAGTTTCTGATGTAACTAAATGTATATATACACTATAACCCAACAATTGCACTCCTGGATATTTATCTAAGAGAAATAACAACATATGTTCACAGAAAAAGTTATACTAGAATGTTCATAAAAGCTTTATTCGCAATAGCTAAAACCTTATAACAGGCCAGGTGTTTATCAATAGGATAAACAAATTGGCATATTTATACAAAGGAACAGTATTCAGTAATAAAAAGGAATACACTGCACCTAAATGCAACATAGATGAATCTCAAAAACATCATGCTAGTGAAGGAATTTTTAAACAAAATAGTGCATAATATTGATTTATACAAAGTTATAGAGCAGGGAAACTAAACTATGGTGAAAAAATGATAATCCTAGTTGTCATTGGGGCAGGAATTTACTGGGATAGACCATGAAGAAAATTTTAGGGATGATAGTAATGCTGTATGCCTTGATAGAGGCTTTATTTACACAGAATTATGCTTCTGTCAAAATTCATTGAGTATATACTTAAGATTTAAGCATTTCATTTTATGTAAATTTACATCATAATATGTAAATAAATTCTGAATTGTGATTAATGATATGCCTGATGAAGTATTTAGGAGGAAGTTTCCTAATGTCTGCAATTTCTTTTGAAAAGCATCAAAAATATGATTGATGGGTAGATATAAGATTGAATGTAAGATGTAAGATTGGATATAAGATTGGATATAAGATTGGTAGATGGATGTCAGATAAAACAAGTGTTGATGGTAGATTCAGTGGTAAATATATGAGTGTTCTTTGTAAAATTATTTCAACATTTCTGCATGTTTAAAATATTTTATAATTAAATGTTAGGGAAAAACATACAGTAGTTGAGGGGAAAAAAATGAAGATATGAGTAAATAAAGGTAGAGCCTCACCATCAAGTTGGTATTAATTAATCCACACTTACGTACACATATAGTAGCAACATTCATTGGGTGTTGGGCAGGTGAGAGGGAGGAGGAAGAGATGGGCATATGCATACCTAATGGGTGCAGTGTGCACTATCTGGGGGATGGACACTCTTGAAGTGCTGACTTGGGTGGAGCAAAGGCAATATATGTAATCTAAATATTTGTACCCCCATAATATGCTGAAATAAAAATAAAAATAAATAAATAAATAAAGGTAGAGCCCATAGAACAAGATGTACACTCAGTTCTTCTTGGAACAAGTTCCAGAGTGGAGTGAGAGACACAATGAACTCCTAAATAGATTCTGGGGTTTTAAAGAAGATGTACTTTTTGCATCAGGACTGCATAAACAGAGAACTGACCAGTTCTACAGGCACA
Organism: Avahi laniger; assembly: GCA_963575035.1. Classification (NCBI taxonomy): domain Eukaryota; kingdom Metazoa; phylum Chordata; class Mammalia; order Primates; family Indriidae; genus Avahi; species Avahi laniger. The sequence goes on along the minus strand of CAUYSK010016207.1, from coordinate 3,763 downwards.
GAAAAGCCACCATAAGATGACAGGCTACATAGGTCTGAGAGGTTCCCAAAGTACTCAAAGTTTAAAGTATTTCAGATGTTGGTCCTGAGCAAAGCCAAAGAGTGGTAAAATAAATGTTGGAGCTCCACCAAGTTTTCCATAGCTCCCAATCTTTCAGCTGGGAGTAAGGAACAATGTAGGAGCAATCTTTGCATATTAAGAACCAAAGGCATTTCCAGTGGTCCTGTCCTTGTCAGAAATGCCTGTGAGGAGAGAAGACAACCAGGCAGCAGATGAACTATGCCTGTTTCTTGCCCTGTCAGTCCTTGAGTCCTGCAGAACAGGATGCCGGGAGCAATGGTGGGGGACTCCAAAGTGTCTAAAATTACATGGAATTGACTGAGATTTAGTTTCTACTATTCAGTGGTATTGTGTCTCAAAATAGTAATTAAGTTGAGTTATATAAAACTAATGAAAGTTATATTTCTTGCACACGTGCTTTTGTAGCCTGAGACTTGAACCTGCTAAACAAAGACTTAGAAATCAATCAAGTTACCTCCAAAAATTGAAAAAGAAGTACACATGGATATAAAGATAACAGAATCTCAAAGGATCCCAGGACCTGCAATATACCAGGGCCTTTCAGAGACTAAAATGTAATTTAGAAGCTAGAGGATATATGACTCTAGGGATCAACCTATCTCTATGCACTCTGAATAACAAGAACTCATTACTCTTCTTTGTGCTGACTCACTTCTTTCTGGCTGTTTCTGTCACTTCTACTCCTAACATCTGTTTCATACTCTCTCCACTCTTGACCTTTCAACATCTGTGTTTTTGTCATATTTACTTATTTATATCTTCAGTTAATAATCACAGATCCCTGTTTTTCATGAATCCATCTTTATCTTTTCAGCTTTTTCTCCCACTTTAAATTTACTGATTCGAATTTTGTATTTTCAAATTTCTGATAGAGAGAATCTGACTGGTCCAATTAATCACCTTTATGCCCCCTTTGGACCAACTTCATGGTGCTGACCACACCATGGATTGCCTAGATTTCCCATGGGTCAAACATAGCACCCAAGCTGGAGGTTTTTCTTTATATAGAGCTTTCACATCCATATTTCTCCCATAGGATTTATTATAATATTTAATGTGTGGCTTATACTTGCTTGTACCCTTACTGGACTAATGTTTTTCAAATTTTAATGATCATGTGCTCCTATGGGGAAAAACGTTTCAAACATGCATTCTAAATTTTATCACATTGATTTAAATATAATAAATACAGTATTGTGATGATACCATATGTGCATTACAGAACACATTAACCCAACAGAATTTAAAATAACTAGAGAAAGTGAATACAGAAATAAACTTTATTTCTTTTCTTCAACTCCAAAGTAACTTTGCCTAGGGTAGAGTCAAGCCTTTTTGGATACCACAGTACTAGAATAAAATCAATTAAACTGATTATTAGTGTTGACAGTAAAAATAATAGTAGTAATGATAGCAGCCTTCATAGTAAAAGAAATAGGAGTAGTAATAGTAATAGCAGTTATATTAGTGAGAGTAGCCAAAACATACAATGGTTGAGTGCTGTTAGTTCAGGTACTACTAGGTGTTTTACATATATTAAACATTTTATATATATTATCTATTTAATATTCATACTTCTTTCCTGATATAGATAGTAAATATATTTCCATTTTACAGGTAGGGAAGCTAAGGCTTAAAAGGATTATATGATTTTGTTGCTTTATTAAAGTCAAAGAGCTGGCAAAAGTCTTGCCAGGTTCCAAACCTGTTATAGCTTTATTTTCAGTCAGATGTATTAACCATCACCTTATGCTGTGTTGCAGATTGGTGCCTTGGAGCTTATACCATATGCTGACTAGATAAACAAACAAAAAAAACTCAAGCCCTACTTGATGGTAGGGCAGAGACCTGTAGTAGTCAACAGAGCCTAAATATTAGTTATTGCTTCAAAGACTGAACTGGCCTGAATGTAAATAATAAATCTGGAAAATCCACAATGAAACTGAACAAGGAAAGCCAGGACTAACATTTCTAATGAATTATTTCTTTAACGAGTCCTTAGTATGATTTTTACATATTTGTCCCTGTTCCTCCTCCAAAATAACAATATCATCATAATTTCTTTGATCATTATTTCATGCATACAAATCAGTTTTGCTCTACTGATAACATAATAATAAAATTGCTCTATTAATTTATACCTATTTCAATCAATACTGCTATTGCTATTAATTCCTTGCATTATACAGATGGCGATGAGTCTTACCAGAGCTATTCATTTGTCGATACTTGGAAAAACAGACTCTTTAAAAGTCAACTGTGTAATGTCAAATGCTCATTTAAAAATCCCATTAGTTTGATTAAACGTCAATTCCTCTGGGTTACTTGTCCCTTAATACAGCCTTTTTTAGCACCTAGTATTTCCTCAAGTGTAGGACCCCTTACACTAAACTGCAGTTACTTTTCTCATTGCTCTAAACCCTAAAGATAGAAACATGGTTTGTATTTTTCCCAGTATCTAGCATTGTGCCTGGCTCAAGCAGACATGAACTAGATTTAGTATTGCCAAATGAATGAGTAAAGTGACAACATGTCAAATAAGTTAGATGAGAGGAGAAAAGAATAATAAGAGCAGAATTATGAAGTTTGCTAGACATAAAATAATAAATATCTGAACTAAAACATTGGCAATAAGAGAGGGGAAAATATGTGATGTCAAAGATTATTCTTCATATCAATTAAGTGAATTTAGTGATCAATTAAGAATACCAAACCAGGAAAGGATGGAATGTAACAAAATTTTTATATATAAATTCTAGCTTAGGTAACTGGAATGTCAAAAAGAGAAAAAGGAAAGTTAAAAATGTTCCCTTTTAAAGGTAGAATGAGGAGGGAGGAGCCAAGATGGTGAACGAGAAAAGCCACCAGTTAGAGTATCTCTGCAAAAAAGACAAATTTTAGAAGAAAGAGAAAAAAATAAACTAGCAGAGAAACATAGATCAGGTGAGGGTCGGAAGGAAGGGTGCCTGAAACTACAGGAGACTCCACAGGAAGATGTTGCGGAGAAGAACTGGAAGGAGAAAAGTCCTGAGAGACTTGGAGACCAGCGACAAGGGTAGGTGGAGTGGTTAACTTCCCCCTCCCTTGCATCTCAGACTGCTGGTGGGCTCCTGAGTGGTTGGAGAGACCTGCAGACACCAGCCCAGAGACGGCTGCCGCCAGTGAGCAGTGGCCTCTTGTGGACTCAGTGCTGGGCTCCCAGCTCCCTCAGGGCACCTCTCTGGGCACAGACCCAAGCCTATCAGCAGACACCATAGTGCTCCATTCTCTCCTTCCCCTTCCCTACCTGTGGGTGCCCAGAGAGACAATTTAGCCATCACATGGAGGCATCTCCAAGGAACGGGACCTTTCCTTTTGGGGCCCTACAGCAGACTGGGGGTACTCAGACTGCGAGCTCCCTACCCGCTAGCCCTCCCAGGTGTTGCTTGCCTGGGGACTCCAGGAGAGTGGGGCAAATCCCGAGGTGGAGTGAAATCTATCCAGCTTGGGCATCCTGTAGGTGATTCAAGAGAAGCACCCCTCCCCCTGGCAGGGTCAGGGATTGATCTCCAGGGCCCAGGGTACAGGCCTGAAGACCAGACCCATACATCCAGGTCATGATTGCACTGCCCCAGGGCACAGAAGAGAGATCTGTGAAAGAGCCTGCTGAGGAGTATGTGCCTTCAGGGGCAGATCAGCGTGC
>CAUYSK010016205.1:0-11104 GCA_963575035.1 Avahi laniger | reverse complement strand
AAAACACACATAAGAAAAAATTTTCTCTTCATTTTACAGATAGCAATGATATTTTGGCTTATTTCATGTATTTTTCTATCTTTCTACATTTAAAAGTCTGGAATCTCTTTTTTAACTAATAATAGATTATGAATGTCTGTTTTTACAAAATATTTTTCTAGTATGTGCTTTTTAAATAGCAGCACAGTGTTTTATTTTATGTATGTTATACACACTCACACATATAATGGCTATTTAGGTTATTTCAAATGAACTTACTATAAACAATGATGCAATTAATTTTCTTATAAACTTTTTCTAGCATTTCTAAGCATTCAGGTAAATGTCTATAAGTGGAATAACTGGATTAAAGAATATAGGCTTTTAACTCTTTTAAAATATATTGCCAAATTGCCTCTCCAGAAAAAGCTCCAATTTCCATCCCCATTTTAATTATATGAAAATATTTATGTCTTCATACCCTTGGCAATTACAGTATTTCATTCTTTTGATTAAAAAAGCTATAATTACTGAACTGTTCTTTCTTGAACTGAACTGAGCTGAAATTTGCTTATTCAAATCTTCAACCTATTGGTCTCTCATAAAATGGATCCCAGAAAGCTCCCTCACCCCTTCTGCCATGGGAGGACATGGCAAGAAGATGACGGTCTATGAACCAGGAAGCGGGCCCTCACCAGACACAGAATTTGCAGGTGACTTGATCTTGAGTTTCCCAGCGACAAGAGTTGTGAGAAATAAATTGTTGTTTCTAAGCCACTCTGTCTGTGGTCGCTTGTTACAGTAATCTAAAAGGACCACGATAAGGACTAAGCCGAGCACTGTCAGTGAAAGAACACTACCTTCTTTGTTTTGAGCATGATACTTCTACTGGTGTGAGTTGAGCAGGCATTAGCTTTTCTTGGCAATCTTGCCACAACATTGGCTCACAAAGAGATTGATATCAACCAAAATTCCCAAGCATTTTATAAGCAATCTCGTAGTGATATCAGGTATCATCTGCACTTCACTGTTGCAGTTGTTTCTGAGGCTCACGGGCAGGACTTCGATAGGAATCAATGCAATCTTTAATTCCAGCTTGTCAGGTTCTTTTTGGAAACTGATTTCATCACCAGATGTGTATCTTATACAAACTTGATAAGGATATCTCTCGACTTGTAGTAATTAAGCAAAATACTGGATGATGTCTATTGCAGAATTCTGCTGCACCCTATTAGTCTGTTATTGATCCGTTATCAACAGAATTTAGGTACAATGTTTACTTAGTCCAACCATGCTACTTGCAGCATCATGTGTACGTGTGCATGTGTGTTCCTGTTGCCAAGGATACAGAAGAAAACTTTGTAAAACATACCATAAACAAAATATTTTAAACTTGCAGATATCAAAGTATATACTTTGTGTAACATTTTCCTGACCTCATTGCCTATAATTTCTTTCTTTCTTTTTTTTTTAATAAAAATTAGTTTGGCATGATCAGTTGATTGGTAATGTTTCTTCCTTGGTTTCAGTTTTATTCCAGAATATAGCTTGGGTCAACATCCAGCTCAGCTGTATGTAGTCTCTAGTTTCTAATTTTATTTCTCTATTTTGAAACATATCTTATTTACTGAGACAGTGTGCTTTAATATTAATAGTAAAATAATGATGTTTTAATAAATTGGCCTGGTATATAACTTATTTGGATCTGATGACTTCTATTCATTTCAAAGATCTTGTTTACTATCTTCTAGTGTCTTTAACTACAATTCCTTGATAATTGTGCCTGTTATCTACATTTTCCAATTTGAAAATCATTATGGTAGATGTATATGATAGAGAAGATGGTTTTAAGTAGACGTACTCAGGCTTTTGTATTATTTGTTAATCATATGTTATTTGTCTCAATTTGTGGATTTAAACCTTCCTCAATCTTAATATTAATGACCCAATGCATTATTCTTGGCACTTTTGCTACATCTGTGATTTAACTCAGACTTCACCTTCATATATGAATTTAATTGCCTTTATCATAGCTGATCTATACATTTCAAATAATTCAGATTACTGCAAAAATAGTTTGGCTTTGGTGGTATTTAATGTGAACAGATCAGTAGTAGTACTGGCTTACATCCTCACATGTGTGCTGCTTTTAAGTTTTCAAAGATTTTGTGCTTTTTCATCTTAAAAACTAGACCCAGTCCTAAGATTAGATTTGATCATAAGTCTAAGTTACTTCCTGTCCCATGCAATGTGGGGTGATGATGAGTTAGGTAGAGATAACTTCATTTGCTTAAGAGCAAGATATACATGTGTGTGTATGGATATATGCACACATACACATATATATGTATATATATGTGTAGATGTATGTATATGTGTATGTATGTGTGTATACCCACGTTCTGTACTCTTTATTTGGGAGTTTCCATAATTTCTACAAATCATAAAATAAATATAGAGCAAAAACAAGTTGACTTCTAACTAAATGTAGAAAAGGAAGTTTAACCATTTCGTTATCAGGGTCATCTTAAAATAAAACAAGAATGTGTTATTAGATAATAAGCTTTTTCTAGGGTGACCAACCATCTCCATTTTGCTTGAGACTTGGGGTTTCTCAACATGCAGAACTTTGACTAAATTCAAAAACTCCAAAGCGGACTGGGGCAAGTTGATCATCTTATCTTTTTCCTAATTCTCCCCAGATGACACCTCTCCCAGCTTTCTTTTTAAACCTAAAATTGTTGACTACTTTCTACTTCTAACATGACCAGTTTTTCTTTGGCCAATTTTATTTTTTCTGGCTTCTGCATACTGTTTCTGCTTGGCCTGTTGACTAATATTTCCTTTTTAAAGCTACCCTTCCTTCTCTCTCTGTCTCTGTCTTTGTCTCTCTCTCTCTCTCTCGATCACATCTCTTACTTTCTTTCTTCCCCATGAGAGAGCAGCTAGGGCTACACAATGTCCCGTAATGTTCTCATTTCAACATTTTGTTTATCACCATGAAAGGATCATTAATAACTCTAGACAATTTGCATCTCCATTTTCATTGGAAAATTCATCTTATCTCTCTATCAGTGGCCTATATATTTGCAATTTGTATTCCAAATTGAAGCAGATAAGTTTTATGACATGCTTTTAAAGACTGGACGTAACCAGCATACCAGAGATTTTTGGGAATAGCAACATGATCTTGCTGCTTACATCCCCAGCTGCTAACAAAGTGATCAATCCTTCATTACAGAGCCCAGGTTCACATGGAATCCAGTTATATTCATGCTGACTCCATCCATTCCTACTTTTCATTGTACATAATGATCCAGGGTTGTAAATTGGGAGATTGCATGCCAAAGATAATCCACAGATGATTATATCACATGATGTTTACCAACTGGAAGAGACATTTGAAATGATCATGTGTAACTTAATTCAATTTTCACTTGCAGAAATCAAGATCCAGAGAGATTAAGAAAGTTTCCTAATATCACAAATTCAGCTACTGGCAGAATTGGGATCTCTGTCACTCAGATCCACAGCCTCATTCTCCACTCTACACTGTTAATGCAGCTGGTGGGGAGGAGAGAAAGAAACAAAGTTGGTTCATGATCCACCCTCCTCATAGCCAACTCTGGTGGAAATAGGCTTGAAACAAGTTTGTAAAGTACTGTATCTCCCTCGTCTCATGAGGGCACTAATGCTCTCTTGCCTCCTTGCAGTCTAAGAAGCTTACAAGTGACCAACATTGGGGTCACTGGCTTTTGCATTTTTATTCTTGTGCATGATTGCTCAGAGTTGGCTTCTAATTCATGCCTTACTCCTCTCTTCATTTTCTTGATCATATATTTTGCATTTCTGGAACTCGCACCTCATCTAGGCTTAATGAGTGCCTAGAACATTTGCCTAACTGGTCAGTGCCAAGCAGAAGACAGTTGTTGTGGGAGCCATCAACCTGAAATAAGTAGGGGTCCCTCCCTGCTTGCCCCTAACTTTATTCTTGGCTTCCAATCTTGCTCATCATGTAACTTCCCATCTCTGTTTGGTACAAAGCCTCTATGTAACCAGTAATCGCTAGTATTGTCGAACACAATATGCTCTTAAAGCTCAACTCCTGCAAGGTTTGCATTTTTTTCATGTTCTTTTTTTTTTTTTAAGTCCATAGAAAATGACATCTCTTGTTTAAAAGAGTCATTGAAGAAAAACTTATGCCCTAGAGGCTTATTAACAAGATGACACTGTAATGGAAACTAGCAATTATTTTTAAATTAACTTTTTATTTTGGAATATACAAATACAAAAAGAGTAAAAAAAAATAAATAAAAATTAAAAAAAAAGCACGGAGAGTGTTCCAATACTTTTATCCCATTTCCTCTAACACGAACATCTTATATAACTATGGTGCTTTGGTCAAAACTAAGGAACGAACATTGGTACATTATTATTAACTAAACTGCTGACTTTATTTGTATTTCACCAGTTTTCTGCTGACATCCTTTTTGTTTTGCAGGATCCAGTCTATGGTACACATTGCATTCAATCATCATCACTATCGTCACAAAGCTGTTCTCTGTCAACCTGTGACAGTTTTGAAGTCTTCCCTTAATTTTTATGATCTTGACAGTTCTGAAGAACACTGGCCAAGTATTTTATGGAACGCCCCTTGCTTACTCTGTTTGGGTTGCTATAATAGAAGATCACAGAGTGGGTGACTTAAACAACAAACATTTATTTCTCACAGTGCTGGAGGCTGGGAGGTCCAAGATCAAGGTGTCAGCAGATTTAGTGTCTGGCGAGGGCTTGCTTTCTGGTTTAGAGGCTGTCTTCTCCTTACGTCCTCACATGGCTGAGAGAAAAATTCTCTCTCTAGTGTCCCTTCTTATTAGGGCTCCCAGTCATGAGGGCTCGGCCCTTATGACCCAATGCTGCTGTTCTCAATCCCCAGGTCACAGACTGGTACTTGCCCGTGGCCTATTAGGACCTGGCCACACAGCAGGAGGTGGGCAAGCGGAGCTTCATCTGTGTTTACAACTGCTTCTCATCGCTCGCATCACCACGTAAGCTCTGCCTCCTGTCAGATCAGCCCTGGCAATAGATGCTCACAGGAGCGTGAACCCTACTGTAGAGCGTGTATGCAAAGGATCTAGGTTGCCCAGTCCTTATGAGAATCTAATGCCTGATGATCTGAGGTGGAGCTGAGATATTGATGCTAGTGCTGGGGAGCAGCTGCAAATACAGATTATCATTAGCAGAGAGGTTTAACTGCACAATAAACGTAATGCACTTGAATCATCCCGAAACCACCCCCGTGTTCCTGGTCTGTGGAAAAATTGTCTTCCATGAAACCGGTCCCTGGTGCCAAAAAGGCTGGGGACCGCTGACCTAATGAATCCCCAAAGATCCCACCACCTAATACTGTTACATTGCAGGTAAGGATTTCAACATATAAATTTTGTAGGGACAGAAATATTTAGTCCATAGCATCTCTTAATTTGAGTTTACCTGATATTTTTCTCATGATCAGATGGGATTGAAATTTAGGGGAAACTATCACGGAGGTGAAGGGTCCTTCTCATCACATGGTATTAGGGAGTGCATGATATCAACATGATTTATTGCTGGTGATGTTAAACTTAATCACTTGGTTAAGTTAGTGTTTGCCAAATTCTTCACTGTAAATTTGCTGTTTTTCTCCTTTCAATGCTCTATTCTTACAAAATGAGTCACTAAATCCAGCCCACACTCAAGGGGAGGGAGAATTAAGCTATAACCTATAATCTTTTAACCTATTTTATCTCTGCCTGTTAAGTTGTTTCATTTTGGATTTTAGGCAGCTCCACCACTAGGTGGACCACATTTATTTTAACAGTTTTCTACTCTTTTTCAATGTGCTTTCCTCCTTTTCTTTTCTTGAAACTAACTCCCTCAAACTTTCCAATTTTCATACATTCTGCATCTCTTCTCAGCAGCATCAAGTTGATTTTGTCTTTATCTGATGAAAATTGGCATGGTTTAACACAACCACTTTACTTTCTGTAGTTCCCCAAATTTTGAGCTGAAAGATGAGGTGTGTTGGGTTAGAAAGTTATTCATGAAGGAAAAGGAGTTTAGGTTAGATCTAATAGATAAAGAGTTAACTCAACTGTCCTCCCAAATTAACAACTGATTTCATGGGGTAACTACTCAGTGAATGCTCTGATGGGAAGATTCTAAGGAGAATCCAGGGAGATGCAGAGCTCCTTGGGGGAGCAGTTCGCTCTTTATTAATCTTTTTATGTTCATCTCCTAACTCATCACATGGCACTAAGTATATAACCAATACATGTTTGTTGTTAATGGAGATACATATATATAGATTAAAATAAACACACAAATTTCTATATAACAGACACTCATAGAAAAAGCAAAGCACTGGAAAAACAAAGGTTTTTCAGTAGAACCTCTCGGCAGATGTAATAATTCAGAGTCTGGGTTTGAATCCCAGTTCAGCCCCTTACTTACTAGCTGTGTGATCGTGGACAAGTTATTCACCCTCTCTGTGCTCATCTGTAAAATGGATATATTATTAGCACCTATGAAAAAGAAAAGTGAGAAATAAATGGATGAATCCATATATTAATAAAAAGCACTTAGCAGAGTACTTAGCACCTAAGAAACATTCAATCCATATTATTATAACTATTATTATTTATGATTGTTTAGGTATAGATTAAGCCACAAGTTGTTTTATGAAGTAAAACTACTCCACAATAGAAACACCAAAAAATTCACTCGACATGTTAATTGTGAAATATTTAATGGTTCCTATGTAGTAAATGACCACATTTATCTCTTTTAAAACAAAATTATCAATATACTTCTATCTTTCACACTAAAATTTTCCTATAGTTTGGGTTCTATAATTGAAAATATTTGAAATAAAATGGCTCTGCTAAATATGAAAATAAGATCACGGCCCAAAATTTTGGCTTTCATTCCCTTGATTAGCAGCTTCCAAGATGCTTCCTGATACAGGTTCCCTGAACTTCGAGCATCTGGAGCCGGGACTCTGACTCTGAGTTTAAAATTATGCAGATGACCTCAGCAGCATCTAAATGTTTACCAATGGTGTTCTTTATAGAAGCATTAATTTGGGATTTTCTAAAAGACAAATTAATTAAACCATACATCTTTACCAATTAGGCTTCTTCGTCATTGGTAAATATGGTCATGAATTATTTGTAGGCATTAGTTTTGGGATTAGCTACCAACAACTCTTCCACAGAGTAATTTAGTTAGTGAATTAAAAATATCATGTGCGACTACAAGTAACTGATCCAAAAGAACTGCTGAGCTGGGTTGCCGTGTATTAGCTTCATTATGCAAATAGGTGTCCCAAGAGAGCCATCCCAAAGACTATTAGCCCCTTTCACCTTTAATAACCTAAGATCTCCTGTTCGTGATGTGTGCAGATGAAAATATGTTCTGCCTGTGGGTAAAGGTGTTATTAATTCATAATTCTTTAGCTTCTTTCCCCCTACACTGGAATTCTATTTTGGCAAACCTCTTGGGTTTTGTTGTCAGAGAGATAAAAGCTTGTGAGCACTGCAGTAGAATCTTGAGTGAATCTTGGTAAATTTAGAGGGCTAGGTTACTCTGTGGAGTCCTGTCTTTTTCTGTGAGCAATACTGTATCTCCTCTTCCCTGTTGTGCAAATACTGATTGTGTTGCAAATAGTCTAACTGGCTCTTTCGAGGTTGGAAACCTTTAAAATGTGACCCTCGGTTTCCATCTGTAGATATTTCGAAACTACAAGTTAATAGTTCAGATGCAGCCTATGGTGCAAGAACAGCCAACTGACGTGTAACTTTAGTCTCATACAGATAGCGATTGTATCTGGGAGAAAGTCAACCAAGGCCCTTAGAAGGCTCAGAGAGAGTATTGTCATTTGGTAGCCGGAACGGTCACTTCCAAAATTGAAATGTAACCTTACAGCCTTTTGAAAATGTATTTGCTTAATGCAGGTGTCTGCTGACATGGCCTTTGTGTGACATTGAGAGGGTGCGATAGTTCACAGGTCTGAAATAGTTACCATGGGTATTTCTAGAAGTTAATCATCGGTGGCTTCAACCTTGGAAAGTTTGGGAAGGCTACTAGTGTAAGTGGTAAACAGGATAGGCAGGATTTTCCAGCTTTGCTGGTGTAGTTTAATTAGTGACCTATAAAGAAAAGAAATAAAATTTGTTTTTCCCCTATTCTTTCTGCCACCCAGAATTCTGCCAGGTATTCCCTATCTCAAGGAGTGTGTTTCAGGGTGATAGGACAGACTGCCTGGATATTAACCTTTAGTGCATTTGAAAACTTTTTGTAACTTGACTTCGTCTCACGTCTGACGCAATGCACGGCTGACAGTTACTGGAAGATATGCCAGTTGTGCACGTCTCAGGTACTTAAAAAAAAATCAAAAGCCAAGGGAAAAAAATCACATTAAAAGTTCATCCACCATTTTAGGGGAAGAGGTGATGGAATTTGTTTCTTTTATTATCTGCTTTAAATAATTTGTTGTATTTCATCCAAAGGGTTTTTTATATTTTGTTTTTTTTTAATATATGCTACATCATCTTCTTCCCCATCTATCTCCACAGATCTGTACTTTGTAAGTCTCTGTGCTCATCATTGTTAGATAGTAAAGAATAGAGCACTTTCACGTCACCCTCTACTCCGCTTTGCTGAAGTCTGACTTTCCTTTAACTGACTCTTTTCATGGTACTTTGCTTTATTTATTTATTTTTTTATGACATTTTCTTCTTACTCTCTTATTCGTGGTTCTGTTTTCCAATGAAATCTGTTTGTTTGTTTACTTTTGGTTCTCAGCCTTTAAATCTCTCTTTTTTTTTATTTCAGCATATTACGGGGGTACAAATATTAGGGTTACATATATTGCCTTTGCCCCACCCGAGTCAGAGCTACAAGCGTGTCCATCCCCCAGACGGTCAGCCTTCAAAACTCTTATTTCTTCACTCTCGTGATGTCTTTCTTGTCCTGGAATGTGTTTGCTGGGCCAAACCTGTTTGCATAACAAGTTCTACATCCACATGCTCTCTGTAACCTTACTACCTCTTCTTCATGTGTGGGAAACCGAGGCTCAGATAGGTCAGTTTCTCTAAAATCGTACAGTGGAGGACTAGAAGGGAGAGAATTGTACTCAGGTTTTCTGATTTCCAAGAGAAATTATTAACCAGCGGAACCCCCACTGTTAAATATGTGGCACCTGGCCCAGAAGCATGGCCATCATCTGGGAACTGGTGAGAAACGCAGAGTCTCAGGTTCCGCCCCAGCCCCACCGAATCAGCACCTGCATTTTCTCAAGACCCCAGATGACTCATATACACGTTAAAGTTGAGCAGCCCTGAGCTGGACCTCTCTGCATCGAAGGACCGTTCTCTGAAACAAACTGCGCAGCACTGGTAAGGTTGCTTTTTGTTTGTGAAGCTTCCCCTGAGTCCTACCTACCCTGATTGAAGTACATCAGAAGGGGACAGACACAAGCCTACGCCTTGGTTTCAGTATCTGTCTGATTTCTATTCTGGCATTTAGATCTCAGATAAGTTGCACCTCTAGAGAGTTTCAAGTAGCTAATGACAAAGCAAGTGAAGCTTTCTTTTCTAGACAATTAGTTTTCTCTACACTTATTTATTTGTGGTTCGCTGAATCAATCTAATATCTGAAAACTCACTGGTGACTGTGGGACATCATAGCTTTAACATAGTATTTGGTTGACGTCTGTTTCTTTGAATTTATAGTCTTCAATATTCCAAGCACAGAGTGAAATATATCCAAGTGCTTCATGGGATAGTTCAATATCCAAAATGATTTTTATTGTTTCCCCAAACTGTAATAAAAGAGGTGTTATCTCCTTCATTCCCCTGACTGGATTTTAAATTTAGAGGAGGACCAGCACACGCATTTGACAGCAGAGGTGTAAAGCAAAATCTATTTGATATCAGAATTGAAACGAATCACTGGCATAGGAGATAGTTATGAATATTCTCTTGTAAGGAGAAAGTGTTGTCAGATTTAACCACTATCGTATCAGTTCGTGTATGAGGTGCACATTCCAGCTCAGGATTTTATAGGACATGAAAAGAGTAATTGTGAAAAATAGGTGTTAGAGGAATTTCTAGCTAGAGAAGAATACAGAAGTTAAAATGAAACTTGAGGGATCAAAAAAACTCTTTTGAATACTTTTGTCTTTTTTTCCCCATTTTTTATGTCCAAACAAACATCCTTTTGATCTAAAAGACTATTAAGAAGGAATTGTAATTTAAGGCATACCAGAACCCTGCAAATCCATGCATATCTCAGAGATTCGAGATTGAATTTGCTCCATGCTTCTACATGTTTGCACCAACTGGAAGCAGACTCTCCAAAATAGACATTTTTCAAAAGGATATGTGGCCATGCAGAGATTTTCTGCAGATCGGAAGCCTCTGCGCAGCACGATCCATCCCAGAATCAGTGTGGCCTTTGCTCAACACCATCGCAAGCCTCCACAAGCTCATTCCCAGACACCCAACTTCTAATTCCAGGTGTCTAAAAGTTAGAATAAATGGTAAATTATAGCCTCTTCCACCTACAATTCACCAAACCTGCCATTTCTACCTTTAATATAATAGAGAGCCTGAGTATGACTACAAGGCCTTCAGAAAGGTCACAAGTATGAGGCCCTCAAGTGAAGAAATATGCAGAAAAGAGATCACAAAAAAACCTGATAAAATACATCTTCTTATTCACACAGAATTTTAACTCTTTTCACTAACTCATGGCAGATTAGAAAGCAGATGAGAAAAATAAACAAGCCAGCACCATCATGCCTGGCAAAAAGGGGAGAAGTGTCAACGGAAAAAAAGACCAAACTCCGTAAAATAATTTTAAAGAGATTTACTCCGAGCCAAATTCGAGGACCATGACCCGCAGACACTCCCAAGAGGTCTTGAGCAGTGGACTCGCAGAGGTTGGGTTACAGTTTGGTTTTATACATTTCAGGGAGAAAGGGGTTACAGGTAAAGTCATAAATCAATACGTGGGAGGCATACATTGGTTTGGCCCGGAAAGGTGGGCCATCTCGAAGCGGGGGGGGGGGGGGGGGGGGGGG
>CAUYSK010016204.1:0-10797 GCA_963575035.1 Avahi laniger | reverse complement strand
TCAGCCTAGCTCACAGCAACCTCATACTCCTGGTCTCAAGCAATCCTACTGTCTCAGCCTCCCAAGTAGCTGGGACTACAGGCATGAGCCACCATGCCCGGCTAATTTTTTCTATATATATTTTTAGCTGTCCAGTTAATTTCTTTCTATTTTTGGTAGAGACGGGGTCTAGCTCTTGCTCAGGCTGGTCTCCAACTCCTGAGCTCAGAATGATCTGCCCACCTCGGCCTCCCAGAGTGCTAGGATTACAGGCGTGAGCCACCGCGCCTGGCCAGAGTTATGGAATATTTTAAGTCTCCCATGAAAGGCCTAGGACTGACCAGGTGTGGTGACTCATGCCTGTAATCCCAGCACTCAGGGAGGCTGAGGTGGGAGGATCACTCGAGGCCAGAAGTTCAAGACTAGCCTGGGCAACATAGTGAGACTCTGTTTCTACAAAAAAAATGTTTTAAAAATTAGCCGGGTGTGAACCTGCAGTCCTAGCTACTTGGGAGGTTGTGGCAGGAGGATCACTTAATCCCAGGAATTTGAGGTTACAGTGAAACATGATCACACCACTGCACTCTAGCCTGACCAACCAACAGGGCAAGATCCTGTCTCAAAAAAAAAAAAAAGAAAGAAAAGAAGAGAAAGGCCCTAGTCTTGTCCCAACACAATACACAGATTAAGATCTTTGCATCTACTTTCAGAGGGTTCAGGCACCTGCTACAATCTGTCCATCAACAGAACTGCAACTTAATTCCTGGATTATGTTATTGCTAATGTCCCAAGGTCTGAAATTGTGAGGAGAGAACATAACACAGGGTATGAGTTGGGAAGCAATGACCTGGTAAGGGGCATAGGCTTCCCCTCCAGCTAGAGGCTCCCAGGGCCCATGTGGACTGGTCTCTGGGTGTGCTGGGGGCTGAGCACCCACAGTTGGGTCTGCAGAGTTAGCCTCAGGGTCGCAGAGCGGGTAAAAGGGATGGGGGGAAGAACTGACACATACTCCAAAGTGGAGGCCCAGCTGTAGCTTTTCTCCCCTGCGTTCCAACCCCCACCATGCCCAGTAACCTCCCTGCCATCCCTGCTGGTCAGCTGAGCACCAGGATGGAGGAAGAACAGGAATGAAGGATCCGTTCAGATCTGGCAGAGATGACACAAGGCATGCTTCCCACCCTGAGGCATCCTGCTAACAGCAGTGTGGAAGTTCCCTTCCATACCTGGGTGGCAATCTGTCGTCTCCACTTCTGTGATGGGCGCCCCCTCCAGTGGGTCAGACTTGGAAAGGCCTGCAGGGGCTAGACAACGTTCTGTACCTGCACTTGAGGGAGTCCAGAGGACAGCAGCATAGTGGGGCTCTTGCTTCTCACTCCCCAGCTCAAGAACCCCGGCCTAGAGGCCCTTTTGTGAAGGGAGCAATAGAGCCAGGCTTCCCCAGAAGCAAATGCTTAAAAACCCCGTGTGGCCTGGTTCAGACTGTCAATCTTAATAAGAGCCAGGGCTACGGCGTCCACTAGCTAGAGCTTGCAAGGAGCCTCTGTGCCTGTGAGTGCAGCCGAGGTGAGGATGGACATCCCATGAACTCAGCAGGAGTCTGGCCAGGGCACAGGCAGCCTTCTCTCTCCTGAGCCCATGATGAGGGTGGAAGCCATCTGTGTCTTCACCTGCTGGTGTGCCTGGCTCTAACCAGGCTCCGGAACAACAGGGCCACAGGAAGGTGCAAGACTGGTCTTGGAAGAAAACACTTGAGACCCCAGAACAATTCCTTTAGTTGAAAGCTGCTGGTGTGTGAATTTTCTCTTTCCCTCAGCCAGGCCAGAAAACCATCATGGGATGTGCACAGCCTCCACAGAAGGAAGTCCCAACTTATGGACGGTTAGGATGGGGCAGCCAGGGGACATGCCTAGCCAAATGCCCATTTCTAGAAGACAAACAATGGAGGGGAGGGACTGGGAAGAAGAGGGTAGGGTAAGTGAAAGGCTAGAAACCCCTAGGGGCCCTGACCGGCCTGGTGGATGGAGGAGAGGAAGCCCTTCCCCCCAGCTGAGGTCCCAGGCAGCTTGCTCTAGGTCATGCTGCCCCCTGTCGGCTGCTGCCGCTGCTGTCTCCCTCCTTGCAGGACTAACTGCACAGACACCTGGCCCAGAGCCCTGCTGGCAGGGAGTCAGAATTCTGGCTGCCTCTACTTCGGCATCTCCTTCCCACGTGGGCATGTACAGAATATCCACATGGGGCTGTCCCACCTCATGATCCATTCACTCCCATTGAAATAACCTGGAACTCAACCCTGTAGATTGCAGCCCAGGTGAGACTAAGATGAGATTCTCTTTGCTCCGGAGGCAGGTCTGCAGGGTGTGGGTCAAGCCTACCTGTCCCAATGCCTCACGGCAGTGAGGGGAGGGTACTTGGCCCAGGAACTTCCTACATCCCACCTGCTGAGACAGGAAGGGACCTGGCTCAGCCAGGGTGCTCCTGACATGGTTGGCCATGCACCTCTGGGTGCAGCCCAGCCTTTAGGTCTTTCTATCAGTCAGTCTCTGGGACAGTCAGATCAGCCACGTGCCTTCGGATGTGTGAGACTGCAGGTCACAGACACCTGTGAAGGTGAGGTCCTTGGAGTAAGGGGCTTGTGGCCCACAGCACTTCTTTGCCCCCAACAAGGAGGCCTTTCCCTTTGACACCCCAGCCAAGTAGATCTCCAGTGTCTTGAGCAGCCGCCGCGGGCTCTTCTTGGCTAACACTTCCAAGTCTGGAACAGAGAGAATTGGGGACGGAAGGCTTGAGGAGGCTTTGGATGGCACAATCGTCAGGGCCTCAATCATAGCAGCTCTAGGGAGCACCCCACCCCTATCCTATGGAGAGAAAAGTGACAGTGTCACCTAACATGGAGAGATCACTAGAGGGAGGCTGAGGAACTAGATATAGCCACAGGGACCACACAGGCTACACTGTCCAGGACAACTGTTGACCCAGCTTCCAATTTTGGATTCAGAAAATATGAACATCATAGGCATAAGGCCAGAAAGGGAGGAGAGGGTGGCAGAGAAAGGAGAACTAGGAGGCTCCAGAGGGTGGGCTGATGAAGACTTGGGCAAGCTGGGATTTGAGGAGAGAGTGTGGATGAGGGTGGGGGAAACTACAGCCAAAACCAGTCTAGCAGCTACCCTGGGGTCTCTGGACCCGGCACACCGGCGTGCAGGAGCCTCAGTGTCCCCAGAAGAAAGAGCGCACCTTTGAGGACAAAGCCTGAGTCTGAGATGGTCTTCTGCTGCGTCCTCCAGACGTGTGCAAGGTGGAGGAAAGTGGCAGCGTAGAAGCTATTCACTACTGGGATGACCTTCTGCTGCCGATTACACTCCCTACAGCACAAGGGAGGTGATCCGCTCAGCCAATGACGAGGGCTGACACCTGGGTGCCCTCCTGCCCTCCCTCCGCATTCCCCCAGGGAAGCCAGCCCAAAGCCAGTATGCCCCCACCATTCCCCAGGCAGCCTCACATCTGAGGTCAGGCGTGGGGAGGAGACACGTGCTGGGGAGGCTGGTGCACAGGGACTTTGGGCCCTCCAGGGGCCAGCAGGGGAGGAGGAGCGCTGGGGAGAATGAGGCAGGGGTCCGAACGAACCAGGCTCTGCTAAGTCACTCTAATCAGCTGGCAGCTGGGGACTCACCTGGAGAGACACTCCTCTCTCAAGGCCTGGATGGCGATGCGGGTTATGTTCACAGACATCAAACAGAAAGGGAATTGCTGGAATGGAGGGGGCACCCGGTCAGTGGCAATGGCAGCTCTCACCTTGTGTGTTTTCTGTCATCGGCCGGGCAGTGGGGCCCACAGGCAATCAGCTCCAGAGGCAGCAGCTGATCTTAATTTATCTTAATTTTCCCAGTAACCTTCTTCCCATCTTACAGATGAGGCTCAGTGGCCTTAAATAGCTTTCCTAAGGCATGGGAACCGCGATGACAACCGAGGTTATTCGAGGCACTCCTGTACCTCTCCAGCCTCTTCATCGTCCCGGCCCACTGGCTCTGTGGGCCTTCACCAGACCCATCCCCGAGCTGCCAGTGATGGCCCACCACACCCAGGGGGCTGGGATGAGCACAGGAGCGAGGCTCTAACTAACTATAGGTTCTTAAAGTCTCCTCTTGTTTCTCTAGGCTGCTGATTATCTGGCTGCTCAAGGGCACCTTGTCCAAAAGCAGAGAAAATGCAAAAAGGGAGAGCCTTGACTTGACGGCACACCCATCTCTCATAACACAGAGGCCTGAGAGCTGGCTGTGCAGGTCACACTCACGAGAGGCGGCAGCCTGGGTGCAGCAGGGCTGCTCCACCAGGACAGGCCCCAGAATCCTCTGCAGGGTCCGAGCTAAGCTTTTAGGGGGGCAATTTCTGTCCTGATCCTTAATAACAATAAAACCAAGCAAGCATGATTTCTAAATGGAAAGGAGACTTTTCCAGGGAATTTGCAGACACGACATGTTATTTTGCCCTGTTGCACACTCTCAAAGACATCCACTGAGAGGAACACGTACATTCCTTAGTACAGAATAAGAGCCAAAACAAAAAAGTTCATTTGTCCTACCTACTTCCCATGAGAGGAAAAATCCTCTGCACTGTGCTGTCCAGGATGGTAGCCACTAGCTACATGTAGCTGTTTATATTTTATTTATTTATTCATTTATTTACTTATTATTTATTTATTTGAGACAGGATCTTGCTCTGTCATCCAGGCTAAAGTGCAGTGGTGCAATGATGGCTCACAGCAGCCTTAACTCCTAGGCTCAAGTGATCCTCCTGTCTCCGCCTCTGTAGTATCTTCTGGAGTACAGGCCCACACTACCACACCTGGCTAATTTTTCTATTTTTTCTAGAGATGGGCCAGGATTTCAAAACTAGCCTGGGCAACACAGCAAGACCCTGTCTTTGCCTTACTTGTCCACTGATATATCTCCAGCACCAAGAAAAATAACTAGCACCAGGGATGCTGAATGTTGTTAAGTGAATGAACGAATCCCAGGTCCCATGAATCTGGGATAGATAAATGGTAGGAAGCAAGTCAAATTTGTTTTCTAAAATGCAGGGACTACCACCTTTTACTACTTGGGAAAACTGTGAAACCCAGTCTCAGAAAGCAGATCTGGACAGAGACTAAGGTGGCCTCAGAGAAGCCACCTCCGGCCTGTCAGTAAGTCCAGGAGTCACCTGACCCACGGAAGTAAATATTCTCCCCCTGGGCACATGAAGGCTCAGTCTCTTCCTTCAGGGTCAGGAGAAGCTACCAATACTGGGCAAGAGATTTCCTCAGGGAGAGCAGAGAATGGAAACAGCAACCTCACAGTTGTGTCTAGTGCTTTTGCACATTATCTGATTTCATTTTCCCAATGAGCTAGCTACATATTCTATGATGTCCATTCCACAGATGAGGAAACCAAGGCTCTGAGGAGTTGAGGGACTTGCTTGAGACACACAGCTGAGGAGTGGTGGAGCTCAGACTACGACACGGGTCAGACTGACAGGCGAGCCCATTCCAGGTATGCCTCGGCTGTCCCGAGAGCCCTCCCAGTGGGAGCTGTCTACCTGTGAGGCCCTCCTGGCTGCTCAGGTCCTAGCTCCACAGCCCTCTCTTCTGCCTCCCTCTCTTCTGCATCCCCACCTGGATGTGGTGACGAGACAAGCGGAAAATCTCCTGTGCCATCAGCAAGGTCTTTGAGTCCATCACCAGGTAGAGCAGGTGCAGGAGGGCGAGGAAGCCTGCCCCTCTCAGGTCTGTGGCTGGATTTGCTCCTGTAACAGAAACCGCGAGGAAAGGGGCTGTGATGGTGAGCAATGCTTGAGCAAGTCCGTTCCCTTGAGCTTCAAGGGCTCTGTGTGGGAAGGTGCCCTGACACTGGCCTCTTCCTAGAGCAGGAGGAGCATGAGAAGCGCAGGTCCATTTCCTGCCACATTCCTGGGACTGGCTCTAATGTGCCGAGCAGGGGCCATAGGACCAAACAAGTGGGGACTCCGGGGCCCTGGGGGCAGTTTTCTTGTTGCTGTGACCCTCCATAGTTATTTCTCCACACAACCAGCAGAGTGATCCTTCACCAAAAAAGGCTGCACTTGCAGATCTGGGACAAGATGAAGTGATGCACTTCTCCCTACTCCTCCCACTAAACGTAGCTAAAAGCCCTGGACAGGAATATTTAAAACACACATAAGAAGAGTGAAAGGTGGAGAAGACGACGGACGGCTAGGGATCTTGAGAGCTGAGAAATGACACTGTGGCGAGTTCTTGGGTTTCTTTTTGACTCATATACCCCAACTGGGTGCCAGAGAAGGCAGCAACCCAGAAATGCCAATGGGGCGACCAGAAAGCCTCAAGAAAAGCTCCTCTCTCTAGTCGCAGGGCCAGGAAAGGGGCAGCCTAGCAAGACAGAAAGCTTTAGCCAACATCTACCCTACTCCAGCCAAACACCACAGACAAAAATTCGGCCCCAGTCCCACTCCTACCCAGCAAACGCTACTGGGGAGTCCAGACTTCCACCCTTGCCTGACTGTACTGAGGTGCCCCTTAGCTCCACCAGGGGGTGTCTGAGGGGGCCAAGCAGGGAGTGGGGCTTTGTCCTTTCTAGTAGTAAGGGACAACCTCTGGGCTGGGCGTGGTGGCTCAGGCCAGTAACCCTAGCACTCTGGGAGGCCCAGGCGGGTGGATCGCTCAAAGTCAGGAGTTCGAGACCAACCTGAGCAAGAGCGAGACCCCGTCTCTACTAAAAATAGAAAGAAATTATCTGGACAACTAAAAAAATATACATAGAAAAAATTAGCCGGGCATGGTGGCGCATGCCTGTAGTCCCAGCTACTCGGGAGACTGAGGCAGAAGGATCCCTTGAGCCCAGGAGATTGAAGTTGCTCTGAGCTAGGCTGAAGCCACGGCACTCTAGCCCGGGCGACAGAGTGAGACTCTGTCTCAGGGGAAAAAAAAAAAAAAAAGGAACACCCTCTGCAATATCAGTGGAGGTCCACATGGGAAGAAACGAGGCACCCCTGCCCCCCAGCCAGTGGTATCGGCGCAGGCCAAGTGGGACACCTGGACCTTGATCTCCAGGTGCCATCCCCACCCGTCCCGCTGGCACAGCATCAGGGGAAAGCTGCTAAAGCAGAAGATGTAAGTAAGATCCAGAGTCTCACGACAGACTACCTAAATGTCCAGGATACGATCACATATCACCTGTTACACCAAGAACTAGGAAAATCTCAGTGGGAATGAGAAAGGACAATCCAGGGACACCAACACTGAGATGACACACATGTCGGAATTATCTGACAAGGATTTTAAGGCAGCTGTGTTTGGCAGAATAATGGCCCCCACCCTCTGAAAGATTTCCATGTCCAAATCCCCAGGACTAATGAGTATGTCACACTGCAGGGCACAGGGGATTAGGATCACAGGTGGAATTAAGGTTGCTGAGCAGCAGGAAGGAAGATGACCCTGGATTGTCTGGGTGGGCCCAGTGTACTCCATTTCCTTAAAAATGGAAGACGGGCCCGGGCACGGTGGCTCACGTCTATAATCCTAGCACTCTGGGAGGCCGAGGTGGGAGGATCGTTCAACACCAGGAGTTCGAGACTTGCCTGAGCAAGAGCGAGACCCTGTTTCTACTCAAAATAGAAAGAAATTAGCTGGACAACTAAAAATATATAGAAAAAATTAGCCAGGCATGGTGGCACGTGCCTGTAGTCCCAGCTACTAAGGAGGCTGAAGCAGAAGGACTGCTTGAGCCCAGGAGTTTGAGGTTGCTGTGAGCTACCCTGATGCCACGACACTCTAGCCCAGGCAACAGAGTGAGACTCTGTCTCAAAAAAAAAAAAAAAAAAAAGTGGAAGAGGGAAAGAAGCATAGAGCCAGAGAAAGAAAAGTGGGGACAGAATCAGGGTGAGACAGCTGCTCTTTCTGACGTTGAAGACAGAGAAATGAAGGTGACCACTAGAAGCTGCAAAAGGAAGGAAATGGATTCTCTCCTCGAGCCTCGAAAAAGGAATGCAGCACTGCAGACCCCCGATCTCACCCCAGTGAGACCTGTGTCACTTCTGTACTAGGAAACTGCAAAATAATAAATAAATCTGTGTTGCTTTAAACCACTAAGTTTGTGATAATTTGTTACAGCAATGACAGAAAACTACGATAGCAGCTGTCATAAAATGCCTTTGAATAGCTATTATGAACAAATGTACTTTGAAAAAAATGAAAAGATAGAAAGTCTGAGCACAGAAATAGCAGTAACAAAGAAGAACCATGTGGAAATTTTAGAATTGAAAATGCAATAACTAAAACTAAAAACTCACTGGGTGGGCTCAGAAGGAAAATGGAGACAACAGAGGAAAGACTGGTGAACTTGAAGATGAAACAATATAAATGACTCAATCTGAACAAGAGGGAGAGAAAACAACAAAAATGGACAGAGCCTTAGAGATCTACGAGGCTGTAATAAAGATTTTAAAAATGAACAAAGATCTAGCATTTGTGTCATCAGAGTGCTACAAGAAAGGAGATAGTGAAGGGCTGAAGAAAGTATTCAAAATAATCACAGCTGAAAATTTACCAAATTTAGCAAAAGACAGAAATCTACAAATTCAAGAAGCTGAGCTAACCCCAAACAGGATTAAGTCCAAAGAAATCCATGCAATAGGCTGGGTGCAGTGCCTCATGTCTGTAATCCTAGCACTTTGGGAGGCTGAGGCGGGAGGATTTCTTGAGCCCAGGAGTTCGAGACCAGCCTGGGCAACACAGTGAGACCCTGTCTCTACAAAAAATGAGAAAAAAAAAAAATTAGCCAGGTGTGGTAGCATGTGCCAATAGGCCCAGCTACCTGGGAAGCTGAGGCAGGAGGATCGCTTCAGCCCAGGAGTTTGAGCCTACAGTGAGCTATGATCGCACCACTGCATTCCAGCTTGGGTGACAGAGCGAGACCCCATCTTTAAAAGAAAAAAAAATCCCCACAATGACACATCACAATCAAACTCCTAGAAACTAAAGACAAAGAAAAGATCTTGAAAGCAGATAGACAGAAAAACAATTCCTCACCTATAAGGGAGAGAGAATTCAAATGACAGCCGATTTCTCATCAGAAACCACCCAGACCAGAAGGAAGCAGCACATTTTCAAGTGCTGAAAGAAAAGAACTGTCAGTCTGGAATTCTGTGTCCAGAGAATTCAGGAGTGAAAGGGAAATCAAGACATTCTCAGATGAAGGAAAAGTAAGAGAATTTATGGCCAGGAAATCTACCCTGAGAGAATAGCTAGGGAAGTTCTTGAAATGGAAAGAAATGATAAGAGAGAAACTTGGAATATCAGGAAGGAAAAAAGAACAGTGGAAAGAGTAAATATATGAGTAAATACAACAGACCTTCCTTCTCCTCCAGAGTATTTAAAATTATGTTTGATAGTTTAAACAAAAATCATAACATTGTTTGGTATGATTCTTGATATATAGAAAGGATACATTTAAGATAATTACATTATAGATGAGGGACATACAGGGACTCAAACTCAATCTAGTAACAACAGACTAGCAATTAACTATGGGTATGTAAAGTCTTCTTTTATTTGTTTTTTAAAAATTTTTTTTGGGGAGATGAGGTCTATGTTGCTCAGGCTGGTCTTAAACTCCTGGCCTGAAGTAATTCCCCTGGCTCAGCCTCCTAGAGTGCTAGGATTCTAGGTATGGGCCACTGCACCTGGCCAAGGTTTTCTTTTGAAATTAAGATGTTTTCCTATTCTAATCCTAGCACTGTGGGAGGCAGAGGCTGGAGGATAGCTTGAGCTCAGGAGTTTGAGACCAGCCTGAGCAAGAACGAGACCCCATTTCTATTAAAAATAGAAAAAATTAGCCAGGTGTAGTGGTGTACACCTGTAGTCCCAGCTACTCAGGAGGCTGAGGCAGGAGGATCGCTTGAGCCCAGGAGTTTGAGGTTGCAGTCAGTGAGCTGTGATGACACCACTGCACTCTATCCAGGGTGATAGAGTGAAACTCTGTCTCGAAAAACAAAATTAGGTCATCAAATATGAAATGTCTGATTTTGAATCAAAAGTGTAGTTTATTATATCTCAAACAAGAAACTATACCATTAATCAAAGTATGTGCCTAAACTATCAACACAGTTTTTCCATCTTAATAGTAGCTTCCTATGCCAGCAATGAAAAAGCCTGGAGAGTGAGTGGCTATGAAATTGCAAAAGGCGTTTTCCGCAGCTTGTTAAGAAGTGAATATTTTTCCTTGAAACAAGTGCTCTAAAGCCGGGAAGAAGTGGGAGTCAGTTGGTGCAAGGTCTGGTGAATATGGTAGATGACAGCTTCCAAGGCCAGCTTCTGTAGTTTGAGCAGCATTGTTTGTGCAACGTAGTGGTCTTGCAAGAGGATTGGCCTGTCTCTATTGACCAATCTTGGCTGTTTAATTGAAGTATCCTCATCATTTCATCCAACTGGTTGTAGTAGACATCTGCTGTAATTGACTGACCAGGTTTCATGAAGCTGCAGTGGATAATACCAGCGCTGGACCCCAAACAGATACCATTACATTTTTGATGAATGCTCAGTTTTGGACTGTGTTTTGGCACTTCATCTTTATCCAACCATTGTGCCCACACTTGTGATTGTCAAAAAGAGTCTATTTTTCATCACATGTAACAATAGGGTGTAGAAGTGGTTCACCTTTATGTCATAACAGCAAAGAAACGCAAGCTTCAGGACGATTTCCCTTCTGACGCTCATTTAATTCACGTGGAACCCTTCTATCCAGGCTTTTTTACCTTGCCAGTTTGTTTCAAATGGTCCAATGTTGTTGG
>CAUYSK010016203.1:0-13954 GCA_963575035.1 Avahi laniger | reverse complement strand
AATCGAACGACCCTATCAAAAAGTGGGCAAAGGACATGAACAGAAACTTTTCAAAAGAAGATATAATAATGGTCCAAAAACATATGAAAAAATGCTCAACATCTCTAATCATCAGGGAAATGCAAATTAAAACCACAATGAGCTATCACTTACCTCCCGTGAGACTGGCCTTTATGAAAAAGTCCCAAAACAATAAATGTTGGCATGGATGCAGAGAGATAGGAACACCCATGCACTGTTGGTGGGATTGCAAACTAGTGCAACCTCTGTGGAAAGCAATATGGAGATACCTTAAAGAGATACAAGTAGAAGTACCATTTGATGCAGAAATCCCATTACTGGGCATCTACCCAAAAGAGCAAATGATGCTGTATAAGAAAGACATCTGCACTCGAATGTTCATAGCAGCACAATTCACAATTGCAAAGATATGGAAACAACCCAAGTGTCCATCAATACATGAGTGGATTAACAAAATGTGGTATATGTATACCATGGAGTACTATTCAGCTTTAAGAAACAATGGTGATATAGCACCTCTTGTATACTCCTGGATAGAGCTGGAATGCATTCTACTAAGTGAGGCATCCCAAGAATGAAAGACAAGCACCACATGTACTCACCATCAAATTGGTGTTAACTGATCAACACGTAAGTGCACATATAAGAATAACATCTATTGGGTGTTGGGCGGGGGGAGGGAGGAGGGGGAAGGAGGGAGAGGGGACTGGTATATACATGCACAAAGAGTGCAATGCGCACCTCCCGAAGGATGGACATATTTGAAACTCGGACTTGGGCGGGGGAAGGGCAACATACGTAACCTAAACATCTGTACCCCCATAATATGCTGAAATAAAAGAAAAAAAGAAAAAAATTCCAATGGAGTAAAAAAAAAAATAAATACATAAAAAAGGGGATTGGATGAAAATGTGGAGTTGAATGTTAATGATAAATGGAGCCAAATATTGAGTCTAGTGTTAACCATGAGTGGAGCAGAATGTTGAGTCTAACATGAAAAAAAGAAAGCAGAGTCTAATGTCTGTTGTTACAATTGAACACAGCAAATGTGTTGTCAGGTGTTAACAGCGATCAGAGAATTTGGTTTCAAGCATTTATAATGAATGTAGCAGAATCTGAAGCCTAGTATTAATGGTGCAAAGAGCATATTGTTGAGTTTTGTTGCAAGGGTGGATAGAGAGTGTGATGTCTACCGTTGATGGCAAATGGAACAGAATGTTGTGTCTCACATTAAAATTTAATGGAACAATCAATGTCATGAAAAAAACAAAGAGACAAAATAGAGCAACCGTATGCAATATGAATTGGATCCTTAATTGGGTCTCTCATCATAATTACCGATGACTTTTTGACAACTGGGAAAGTTCAAATAAAGCTTCTATATTAGGCGATATTGAATTATTTCTCATTCAGTAGTAATTATCAAATTAATGTTTATTTTCAAAGATGTAACCATGTCATTGTGATCCTTCTTCCTTATTTTGAGGTGAATTGTAATGTCTGTATAGCCTTCAAATGATTCAGTAAAAATTCCATCTCTGTACCTGTTTATCTATTTATCTATCTACCAAGAGAAAGTAAATTTGGCAAAATGATAATTGGTGAATCTAGATGGAGAATATTAGGGTGTTTAGTGTATATTCTTTCAACTTTTCTGTATCAGAACAGAATATTAAGTGCTGCAGTAACTGGAAATGTTGCAGAACGTTGTGTTTATCATATGGCTGAAGGAAGCAGAGTGTGGTGTCTGGCATTAACAGTAGAGCAGAATGTTGTGTCTTCTGTTGAGGGAATAGAGCAGAATGTGATTCACGATAATAGTGAATGTAGTAGAATGCAGTGCTTAGCATTAACAGAGTAAAGCAGAGTGAAGCATCAAGCATTAACAGTGAAGGGAACAGAATGTTGCACCTCAACTAGGGGTGAATGAAAGAGTATGTGGTGTCTGGCATTAATAGTAAATAAAACAGAACATTATGTCTACTGTTAAATGTGAATTAAGTAGAATGCGAAGTCTAATGTTAACAGTGAAGGGAGCAGAAGGTTGCATTGATTGTAAGGGTGACCGGAGGAGAAATAGTGTCTGGTGTTAGAAATGAATAGAACGGAATGTTGTGTCTAGCATGAGGGTGAATGGAGCAGAATGTTCGTCTGACATCAGTGGTCAAGGGAGCAAAATGCTGTGTTTAGTGTTAACAGTGAATGAAACAGAATATGGTTTATTAGTTAATAGTAAATGTGGTATTTAGAAATGTAAGAATCATATCAAGGTATGTCCAAAAGGGTTAACACTGGAGGCCTGAGGCTGCTATGTTAGAAGTGCTTGCTTGCAGAGTTGGCCCTTGGCTGGCATTTGGGAACTTGGATTTTGAGAGTGCTCCTCCTTTCCCTAACTGATAAGGGTGGCTCACTGTACCTAGACTGTTTGTACAAACAATCTTCTGAACATCTGCTTTCCTTCTGGGAATCTGGAATTTTGGCACATTCTAGGCAAAGGGTGCCTATGTGACCAGCCTCCAGTTAGAACGTTGGATGCTGAGTCTCCAATGAGTATTAAAACAGTCTTCCTCTGTCTCTCTGGACAGAAACATCACAAATGTGCGTCTGTATTTTTTCTGCTGGAGTAAGAGTGTGCTCTGTGTGACCACTCATGGGAGAGAGTAAGGAAGCCTGTGCACCAGATCCCCCCAGTTTCTGCCTATGTTCTTTTCTTTTTCTTTCTTTCTTTTTTTTTGGACAGAGTCTCACTCTATTGCCCAGGCTAGAGTACAGTGGCATCATAGCTCACTGCAACCCCAAACTTCTGGGCTGAAGTGTTCCTTCTGCCTCAACCTCCCAAGTAGCTGGGACTACAGGCACATACCACCACGCCTGGCTAAGTTTTCTGTTATTTGTAGGGACAGGGTCTTGCTATTTTGTTCAGACTGGTCTCAAATTCCTGGCCTCAAGTGATCCTCCCACCTTGGTCTCCCAAAATGCTAGGATTGCAGGTGTGAGCCACTGCGCCCGGCCTGTGTTATTTTCCCCTTATGATCTAGCTATATATCTTGACTATGTTGCTGTAATAAACCTTAGCTGTTAGTGCAACTAAATGCTGACTCCTATGAGTCCTTCTGTCAAATCTCTGAGTGTGGGAGTAGTCTTGGAGATCCTGACACAAAGTATTTACGACTAATGGTGAAAGGAGCAGAATGTTGTACTTTGCTCTAAGAGTGAATGGAGAATGTAAAGATGAGTGTTGATAGTAAATGGAGAGAATGTGTGTCTAGTTTTGGTAGGGAATGGAGCAACGCTGAGTCTAGCAGAATGTTTGATGGATCAGAATGCTGGGTCCTACAGTGTGTAGTAGATAAATAGTGACCAGTTCCTTATGCTCCTCATGTCTCAGGCAGGGGAAGGAAGTGAGCTCTCACCTTATCTGTCCAGGTGTTCTGTGCTCTTGGGCAGTGGGACTTACCTTGGGCAGAGATGCTCGTGAGCCAGAGCTCTGGGTGGTCATGGTGAGCACAGTGGTGATGCCCAGGCCCACACGGGCTGGTGCGGCGTCCATGTTGATCCAGAAGGAGATCCACGAGAGGATGACAATGAGCAGGCTGGGAATATACATCTGGATCAGGTAGTAGCCCATCTGCCGCTCCAGGTGGAACCGGGCCTCAATGCAGGTGAATTTACCTGCAAGAAATGGTAGTGAGAGGGTGTGTAGCCTGGTGGATAGGAGCAAGGGCTTTTGGGTCAGAACAACCTCGGCTGGAGTCCTGGTTCAGCCTCACACTAGCTGTGTTTAGGCAAGTGTTTGAATCATTCTGTATCTCGGGTTCCTCACATACATTGAACTGGGGATAATAATAATACCCACTTAGTGTGGCTACTTCTATTGCTACTGCAAGGAACAAATGAGATGATGCTTATGAAGACCTTAGCATCGTCCTCACACATCACAAATGCCCAGGATTGTCAGTTGCCATTGTCATCATCATCATCATCATCATCATTATCACTATTTTGTTGCTCACAATGGGCCTGGCTAAGCGGAGCTTCTACCCTTCTGCCAGTTATGGTCCCCAGGCATGACTTGGTCCTGTTACTTCTCCTTGTAAAACCTTTCATTCCTTCCTTCCCTCTTCGTACAAGGAAGTTCCCGCTACCTACAGGGTAAGGTTCAAACTCTTCAGTCTTCCCCTTGGCAGTTGAGCTCTAACCAGTCTTTCTATGCGCTTCCCCCTCTGTCTCCGCACTTATTACGACTCCCTGTCTTCCATGCCTTGCCTTGAGCATTCCCTGCACTTTCACACTTCTGAGCTCTGGACCTTGCTCATCGCTTTGCCTGGAATGCCCTTATTCCTTTCCACAACCGGCCTAAGAAATGCTGCTTCTCCCCCATGGCAGTGTAGATGTGAAGTCTCCTCCAGGCAGGTACCTCTTTTTTTTTTTCTGTGTTCCCTCGGCCCTGTTCACATGATCATCAGAGTCTTTAAGGCACGCTGCAGTGAGTGGGCACGTCGCGCTCTCTGTCTTCTGCACTGGACTGGGTAGCCTGTCTCTCCCTGTCCGTGTATCCCTGGAGCTGGGACAGGGCCAACCCCACGGTGTGGGTCTCAGTTCCTGTCCACTGAAGTATGGTAACTAGGGGGTTTCCTGCAGCTCCCTGGATGGCAAGTGCCATGTAGGCAGGGACCTGTCAGTCTTTTCTCCTTGCGTCCACAGGGGCTGGCACGGAGCTCAGCTCTCACGTAAATGAAAACGGTGAAGAGCAAATGAGAAACGAATGAGAAAAGGCTGCGTACATTTAGATTGTTTCCATACCTTGGCTATTATGAATAATACTGCAATGAATGTGTGAGTGCAGATAACTGTTTGGGATACTGATTTCATTTTTTTTTTTTTTGATAAATATCCAGAAGTAGGATTGCTGGATCATAAGGTAGTTCTCAATGGATGTATGGATAAAGAAAATGGAACATTATTCATCCTTAAAAAAGAAGGAAATCCGGCCATTTGTGACAACATGGATGAACCTGGAGGGCATTTTTTTATACTGAAGGAAGTAAGCCAGAGACAGAAGAATACTGCACGATGTCACTTATATGTGAAATCTACAATTGTCAAACTCATAGAAGCAGAAAGTATTGTAGAATGGTGGTTGCCAGGGGCTGGGGTGGTGGTGGTGCTGGGGAAACGGGGAGATGTTGGTCAAAGGGTACAAAGTTTCTGTTATGGCAAGATGAGTAAGTTCTGGAAATTTAATGTACAGCAGTGTGACCAGAGTCAACTATACTATACCGTATACTTGAAATTTGCTGAGAGAGTAGGAGTTCTCATCAGACATACACATGCATGGTAAGTATGTAAGGTGATGGATATGTTACAATGATTAGCTTGATTGTGGTAATCATTTCACAGTGTGTATGTATAGCAAAACATCAAGCTGCAAATCTTCAATATACACAATTTTTATTTGTCAATTATATCTCAAGGAAGCTGAAAAAGAAAAAGAAAATGCTGTTTAAATAGTGAGGGTCAGTGTGATGGTTCGATTCATGGGGAATCACTGTCCTCATGGCAGCTAATGGGATACCACCGTCCCTGTGAGTCTCAGCCTGTCCAGGAATGAGGAGAGTATCTTTGAGGTTCTAAGACATCTCTGAGGTGACCCAGAAAGGGACAGCCATCCCAGACACAACAGATCCAGCCCGCCTGTCCTTTCACTGGGCTTTCTCCTTGCACCAGAGCCCGGAATGGTTTCTCTCAATCCCTCTCCTTTCCTTCCTCTTCTTCTTGGCCTGTTCCCAGCCTGTTGCCTGCCTCTGCTTAGCTGGGTCCAGACAGCGGCTTCCTACCCAGCCTTCCAGCTGGCGCACCAACTGAATGACTGACATCCACGGTGCTTGCATGAGCTCGTTCCCAGCCCGAGAGGCGCACGCAAAGCCAGTCTTGATCCCGCCCCAGTGCATTCTTGTATTCAGTTTTCCAGCAAAGGCCCTGCTAGGCATAGGAGACAGACAGCTGAGCTAAACAGTTGTGGTTTCTCTGCCCTCTTGTAGCTCACAGGCTAGTGGATCCTTTCCAACTATTCACTAACCTTTCCTCTTGGTGAGCTCCAATGTGAGCATTCTTTGTACTTTTGCCCTATCAGAAATGCCAGCTGTTCTGTGACAGAGACTGCCAGGTGTATTCCCAATGTCATTTCTTCCCTTCTGCCTTAGGAGTAGGATCCATTCCACTATGTGGAGAAAAGACTGCGTTTACCAGCTTCTCTTGTAATTAGATATGGACTAAGCTTAAGTTACTCACTCCAGGATTCATAAGAAGAAAATGTCAGAGCTGATTTTTGGTTTCAAAACCTGTTCTCTTAACCACTAAGTAATAAACACAGAGCTGTGCCCATCATGGGTACTTCATAAGATCTGTGGCATCAATGATTCAATGAGTGTTTGAAATGACCTCTGGTCCTGGTTGGGGGTGGGATCTGATGAGGGTGGCCCCTTGCACCTACCTGTGTTGTAATGCTTGGTGCAGTATCTCAAATCTTTCTCTTCCTTCAGGATAAACTGAGGCAGGGTTAGTCCATCTGCCACCTGCACAGCTCCCTGCTCCTGCCACTCAAAGATGAGGTCGTTCATGGTGTATCCAACTGGGATGGGATCAGAAGAAGGAGCAGTCACCACCCAGAAGCACTTGTTTGAAGCATGTCAGGGTTGGTTAGGGTCAGAGGCTGAGAGAGGCATTGGACCCTCAGTGGAACTCAGGAGACACTATTACTTTTTATTCTTTCCTCACAAAGGAGCTTAAAACTGGTTTAACTGTTTATGTCTACCCTGCCGCCCTTCCACATCCTGCCTTAGCTTGTCTTGTAGTCCCCACCCTCACCCCCATGGTGCAATGCAGCTGACATCTACTATTTTTACCAGAACACCGCCCTTACCATCCTCCTATTTTGCTCACAACAGATTTTCCTCTGGGGAACAACTCTGTCGCATACTGTCTTGGTGGCACTAACCATGGGGGCGGGGACAAGGTGTGAAATGGTGACTCAAGATGGGCCAATCAGGTTCTCTGCCCCAGGACTTTGGCTCCTGAGTGAAGTAACAAGAGGTTCAGAATTGGTGGGTGCTGATTCCCCCCACAGGCCGGGCTCCAGGGAAATGGTCCGTTAGTTCCTATCGCCTAGATGCTCCGCCCGGTTCTGTCCTTTTAAGTTAGATTGGTTTCTGTGTTTGCAATCAAAGAAGTCAGCCATCCCATCTGTCAAAACCTTGGTCCTCCACGAAGCCTTTTCCAAGACCGTCTCTCCTTCTCCATCAGAAGAAAGCACACCGTCTGCCATGAGGCCACAGCGTTTTGGACTTCTAACAACACGCTGACCACTTCCCGCCCTTTGTCAATTTGTGCAGTCGGTCCTCTTTCTCTCCTGCTGGAGGAGCGTCCTGTGAGTTCAGGGACCATGACTTATTCAAGCTGTGTCTCCTCCATTCCTGGCGCAGGGACATGGAGCATGCCTCTTTGGAGAATGCCTCTGGCTCTAAAGCATGGGCCTTAGGCAGACAATGTAAGGGAAATTATATTTCTAGTCCATTTTCTAAAAGCAAAGCCCTTCATCTAGTATTATATTTTGGGCTATTACAGTAATCTCCTGGTATCCAGCAGTTGGGAGCAGCTGTGTGGGAATTTCTGCCTGTCTCGTGGGTAAATGGGAGTCTGATTCTTTGGAGAGGACTCATGCAAGGGACTCACAGCTTTCCAGTTGCATGATACACGTCTGGACGTCCATGGGGAAGTTCTTCAAGTCCATGGGGCAGGCCAGTGTCAGGGTGATTCTGAGAAGAGAAGGGAGTTGAATGATGCTGGATCCATAGATCAGGGAGGCTGGGCCTCCATTCTAGCGACTCTCAGAAAAGCTGTTG
The DNA here is from genome assembly GCA_963575035.1 of Avahi laniger. Lineage (NCBI taxonomy): Eukaryota > Metazoa > Chordata > Mammalia > Primates > Indriidae > Avahi > Avahi laniger. The sequence goes on along the minus strand of CAUYSK010016203.1, from coordinate 6,032 downwards.
TCTAGGATAGGGAAAGGAGGTCAGGAAACGAGTGTGTATCGAATAAATGTGTGTATGTTTCCAAGTTCCTGTTATGGAAATGGAGGCTCAGAGAGGTAAAGTAGGTCGCCTAAAGTCACACAGAGTCAGTGGAACTTCTGGCTTTCTTTGGAGTCTATCTGGCTTTGAGAGACCTGTCTTTAACAAGATGCCTGCAGGCCAGGGGCTGCCCACTTCCCCACTCTTCTGCATAGCCCTAAGATAGAGACAGAGGTCGAACTTTCAGTTGAGCAGCACCAGGCCGCCGGCATCCCCCGGCACACCTGCAGCAGATGCTGCAAATGGTTCTTGGCTTCCTCTCTCCACACACTGAGCTCATCAAAAGTGATTTCAGAGAGGCCCCCTGCCTTCTGGGTGTCCAAACACAGCTGACTCGTATCAGTGGGCTCCTGCTGGGGTCAGCAGGAAAGTGTCGGGCTTCCCGGGATTCTGGGCTAGCTGTTTATTTTGTTGTTCAATCCTTGCAGAGGCCACAGACTCAGAAGCAGAGGGAGTCCCTTCGACAGAATCTGAGGCCTGCAGCCCAGGCTGGGATACAAGACTGCAGCTTGAAAGGCTCAGCCAACATCTGAGCACCTCCTGCAGGGAGCAGAGAAGAAAGGCTCTCAGAGCCCAAAGGAGCCTTAGATCATCAAGCCAACTCCCTCCTGTGACAGGTGAGAAGACCAGGGTGCAGAGAGGGATAGGGGGAGAGTCGCCTAAGGTCACACAGCAAGCTGATCGCTCAGCCAGGATTCAAAGCCATGTCTCTTGGCCTTTGGATTCTGAGTCCTAGTGGGGTTGGCTCATGTGTTTGCAGGCAGGATTTCTAGCACTGCTGTCATGAAAAGCTAAGACCATGAGATACCTAATTGGTGGTGTTCTAGTGCTGGGGTCCCCAGCCCCTGGGCTACAGACCAGTACTGCTCCGTGGCCTGTTAGGAACCAGGCCGCACAGCAGGAGGTGAGCAGCAGCCAGTGAGGGAAGCCTCATCTGTATTTACAGCTGCTCCCCATCTCTCACATCACCACCTGAGCTCCGCCTCCTGCCAGACAAGCGGAGGCGTTAGATTCTCAGAGGAGAGCAAACCCTACTGTGAACTGTGCATGTGAGGGGTCTAGGTTGCACGCTCCTTATGAGAATCTAATGCCTGATGGTCTGAGGTGGAGCTGAGGCGGTGATGCTAGCGCTGGGGAGCGGCTGCAAATACAGATTATCATCAGCAGAGAGGTTTGACTGTGTAATAAACGTAATGTGCTTGAATCATCCTGAAACCATCCCCCACCTCCCCTGTCCATGGAAAAGTGGACTTCCATGAAACTGGTCCCTGATGCCAAAAAGCCTGGGGATTGCTGTTCTAGGAACTTAGCTGCTGGCACCGCAGCTGCACATGGCAAGGCACTCAGCCCTTTGTGACTTTCTCCCTCTGGCCTACACCCACAGCTCTGGGTGTGGGTCCCTTTAAGCACACGGTAGAAGTAGGAGGGGAGAAAGGGAAGGGAGAGGGAAAGGGAGAAGAGGGAAAAGAAGGGAGTGGAAGGAGGAGGGGGAAAGTGAATGCAATTGAATTTCTGAAAATAAAAGCTCCAAAGTGGGGCAGCTGTCACACTACGTTAAATTCCTTGAGTTGAATGACCTTGGAAACATCACTTTCTGCTGATTTGTCCTTCTGGCATGCTGCACTGGGACTTAGCTTCCTGGAGATAGGAAACTAGCCTGGCAGCAGCAAAATCCAACCTACCCTACCCTTCCTCCTGCCGGTCAGGGCCTGGATGGCCATTTCTTAAGCCCCTCACTCTGCCAGTCTGGATGTGTGCAGGGTGGGATGGGCTCCAGGGTGAGGAAGGCCACGGGAGCCTCTGGTTCCCCCAAGCCTGCCCCTCGGTGGTGAGGCTCCTCAGCTCCCTCCCCGACCCAGCTGCTCTCTGGAGAGACTCTGAGTTCAGTCTCACCTGGCGGTTAGGACCTGTACAGCCTCCCCCCCAGGCCTGGACTCCTTGTTGGGGACTCATTTAGGACTAATGCCCTTTTAAGCTCTTTGAAATAAAAACGTATTCTTTCATTCATCAGATAGTTGAGTGCCTCTTGAATGCCATGCACTGTTCCAGACTCTGAGAGGGCATCAGATCTACATTAATACAGATTAGAATCTAGGCTCTGCTACTAACTGTGGGGACTTTGCCAAGTTACTTTCATTTTCAGATCCTCACTTGTCTAATCTGCAAAATGGGCATAATAAAATCTATTTCATGGGCTGTTAGGAGGATAAGATATACTATGTGGAAAGTACCCAGCATAGTGAGTAAATTCCCAGTAGGTGGTACCTGTCATTATTACACGCGTAACGTCATTTCTTCACCTCTTGGACATTGGTCATTTTCCCCATGTCTCTTGTGGGGAGGAGATGAGGGAGTAGGTGGGGAGGGGTTGCAGGAGACTCTGAAAGCTTTGCCCCTAACCAGTATCTGAAGGACACCCCACAGCTGGGGAGGGCGTCCAATCTCGACTCGATGCAGGGTATGGGAGATAGAGTATATAGAAGGATGGAGCAGCCCCGGCGTGCGCTGTGAGCAGCACCATCTACCTGGCGGGCCCATCTACTTTGGAGTTGCTGTGATTTTCCAGGCCTTGTGCCTTTGCTGCTCCTATTGGTTGTCCTGTTTGAATACTCTTTCCTGTCTTGTTTTATGAAAATGTTGGGTAACTTAAACCCCACCGTCTCCAGGATGCCTTCCCTGGTTTCCTCGGTTGTATTAACAATAAACCACTTGTTCCTAGGACTCCCCATGGTATTTTATTCTTACTTGCTGAGTGTAAGTGGCAGAGCTAGGCCTGCTTGTTCTGCTAGGGCCTTGGGTTGCCAGGACCCGCTCACCTCTGTCTGGGCCCTTTGTTAGTGTCTGCTCCCAGAAGGCAGTGGGGCAAGGCGCCTTTCCAGGCGGGAGCAGGTGAACCTGTACGGAACTCACCTGATGCTGTAGAGGACGTTCCCATTCCGGGAGATCCTCAGCAATTTGTTGTCTGTGGTGATCTCGTGGAAGTGGGCCCCCTTCTCATTGGCGAAGAACAGGTCGGGTTTCCAGATGGAATCTAACATGGATGGGTCCAGGTCCAGAGAGTCATCAGGGTACTCGTTGTAGGCCAGACGGGGGTCGTTCCACTGCTGCCTCAGGAAGATGTTGACCCTATAGTCCTACAGCCAGGAGAAAATGCAGCATGAGAAATTACGCCAAGTCTTGGAGGACCCAGGTGCTTTCGGTCAGTGCTCTCCAAAACCTTTTCTGGAGGACATTATTAGAGTGTGGCTGCATTTTATGTGGGGGTGAAACATAAGGTCTGTGCATCAGGCAAAAACCATGGGAGTCATAATTACCCCTGAAAATCCTCTTAAATGGCCCATTAAGTACATTCAACCCTGAACTGAGATTATTTAAATGTTATTCCTTTTTTTGAAAAAAGTTTAAAATAAAGTTCAGGCTGGGCGCCGTGGCTCATGCCTGTAATCCTAGCACTCTGGGCAGCTGAGGCGGGAGGATCTCTTGAGCTCAGGAGTTCGAGACCAGCCTGAACAAGAGCAAGACCCTCATCTCTACTCTAAATAGAAAGAAATTAGCCAAACAACTAAAAATAGAAAAAATTAGCTGGGCACGGTGGCATGTGTCTATAGTCCCAGCTACCTGGGAGGCTGAGGCAGGAGGATCGCTTGAGCCCAGGAGTTTGAGGTTGCTGTGAGCTAGGCTGATGCCATGGCACTCCAGCCTGGGCGACAGAGTGAGACTCTGTCTCAAAAAAAAAAAATAAAAAGTTCAAAGACTGATGTAATAAACAGTTGTTTTCATAATATCTTTTTTTTTTTTTTTTTGAGACAGAGTCTCACTCTGTCACCCTGGCTAGAGTGCAGTGACATCATCATAGCTCACTGCAACCTGAGACTCCTGGGCTCAAGCGATCCTCTTGCCTCAACCTCCCTAGTAGCTGGAACTATAGGCATGCACCACCATGCCCAGCTAATGTTTTCATAATCTTGTTAATATTTTGTCACGTTTGCTGCATTTTTTTAGATAAGAGAAGTAATATATTAGAGATAAAGTTGAAATCTCCCAATAGTACAGAAATTCGTATGCTCACTAAGGTTGGAGAATCACCAATCTAGACAGACTGAAGGAATGAAAGGAAACACTGAAAGCTGATGTTTGAGCATTCAAACTATTCTGGCTAAAAAGAACAATTGATTCCGCACACGAGGGCCCACTATCGCTCTTTCCCTGAGGGTCCTGGATGAAGGAGGTCATGCCAGATTTTCTTTTGAGGTGCTGCTCCTAAATCCTCATCAATCTTGATCTATCATCAGCAGGGGGAACTAAAACAAACAGGCCTCCTCCTCACTCTCACCCTCATGCCTCCCTAATTCCTCCCACAGTACATGACTCATTCTGTTTGCCTGCAGAAATATCAATAACTTTATAAAATGTTCCAAGGTATTTTATAGGATTGGTCTATAGTTTAATTGCAGCCTCTCCTTCTGGCCCCATAGAAAGTGACATTTGGTCTCATAATCTCATGTCTTACGAGTCCCGTGGTGGAGGGAGACTTTAGGCCAGGATATTGGATCTTTGTCCTGTCAGTGGTAATGCACAGCTCTGAATCTGGCCCCATCTGATCGGGGGTTGGAAAGAGCCTCCTTTCCCCTTTAGATTTTACATGAAGCGTGTGCGTGTGTGATCATGTGTTATGATGAAGCATTGGGCAAGTCACATCGGAGTGGACAGACTATGAATGGTTGGGCAAAAAAAGCCATTGGTCCCCAAGCCCCAGCGACACTTTTGATGTTCTTGCCAGTGACATGTCAAGTTCATTTATGTGGCTGGAAGGAAGAAAAGAAAGTGGCGTTTCTTAAAATGGTCTGTTAGGCAGCAGGCGCCATTCTAAATACTGTCACATACATTTAATCCTTGTCCCTGCAAGCTAGACATTCAGATTCCCGTAGTGAGGGTAAGGACACAGGTTTGGAAAGGTTGAGAAATGTGTCCAAGGCAAAGGGCTGGAATCAGCATCAGCTTAAGGCTCTGTTGAGCACTTGTGAGTTATGTCACGTGGTGTGGCCAGCCAATTCTGTGCCAGGGACACTTTCTCAGCCTCACTGCCTAGGCAAATTCTGCCTGCTCGGCTCAAGCCTTATCTCCGCAGGGAACTTAATGCCCCCAGGCTTCCCTGACCTCTCCCTTTCTGATCTCCTAGGAAGACCAAATCACCAGAAACATTTAATTGAGCACTTCCTTGCTATATCTGTCTTATCTCCTTAGCTTGATTGGCAGCAAGTTGAGGGGACGGACCAGACATTATACTTCCACTGCACCATCCCACGGAGCTGCCCAGTACCCAGGAGGAGGAGGGGACAAAGTCAGAACAAGTTGGAGCAGAATGGGCTTTCCTCATTTTATAGCTGGAGAGAATGAGACCCAGATGGGGAAGGCATTTTCTAAGGTCACACAGCAATTCAGGGAAGAACCTGAGATCAGAACCTGGCTCTGTTCTGGGCCTCGTGTAGAAAGAAGTTAGGCTAGATAGTCTCTAAGAACCCTTCCAAATCTAACGGCTAATTATTTTTACTTTTAATTTTTTTGACAACATTTAACTGAGTATCTACTAAGTGTCAGGCACTATCCTAGGCACTGGGAAACCCACTGAGAACAAAAAAAATATGTTTATTCAGTTATACTGAGATAAGGGCTGAAGTGATAGGGTTAAGTGCAGGGTGCTAGGGAAATATAGAAGGCGGCTTCCCATCTAGGCTTGGGAGTGGTGATCAGGAAGTCTCCAGGAAGAGTGATATTTATTTTATTTTATTTTATTTTAATTTTTTATTTTTTTTTTGTTGAGACAGAGTCTCACTCTCTTGCCTGGGGTGAGTGCCGTGGCATCAGCCTAGCTCACAGCAACCTCAAACTCCTGGGCTCCAGCAATCCTACTGTCTCAGCCTCCCAAGTAGCTGGGACTACAAGCATGAGCCACC
>CAUYSK010016200.1:0-36110 GCA_963575035.1 Avahi laniger | reverse complement strand
TTTTTTGAGACAGAGTCTCACTCTCTTGCCTGGGGTGAGTGCCGTGGCATCAGCCTAGCTCACAGCAACCTCAAACTCCTGGGCTCAAGCAATCCTACTGTCTCAGCCTCCCAAGTAGCTGGAACTACAAGCATGTGCCACCATGCCCGGCTAATTTTTTCTATATATATTTTTAGCTGTCCAATTAATTTCTTTCTATTTTTGGTAGAGACGGGGTCTCGCTCTTGCTCATCAGGCTGGTCTCGAACTCCTGAGCTCAGAACGATCCACCCACCTCGGCCTCCCAGAGTGCTAGGATTACAGGCATGAGCCACCACGCCCGGCCCCCATTAAGTTTTTAACAGTGTTACAGTAGATGCATATGTGTGCAATGAGGACTGTACTGGTCAGTTTAACCTCAGCATGAAGTCAATGGGGTGTTCATCTTTACTAATGTTCTTTGTGGGTAATTTTAATGTTTGTTAAATTTGCATTTCATGGTTGATAGTCTTCTTATGTCTTCAATCCACAAAACTGGCTTATTGAAAAATGATGAAAATGTTAACAAATGCTATCATACATAAAAATACCAAATGTAAATAATGGAAAAAACTTCATTGTGAATATAGAATTAGAATATGTATGTGCTGTACAAGAGATTCTGTGATTTTTTTCAAACATCAGCTAAAATGGATAAGGAAGGATAATGATAACTATGAACTTTTTTTTTTTGGCCTGTATTTCATTTGCCACTGGTCAATAGCATGTTATCTGTCAAATATTTACATGTCACCATCAAAATTGTCGTCATTTTTAAAGTACATTGATTTCTCTGGTAAATGATTTTAGTTAGGTAATACTTTGTGAAGAAGTGTAAAATAATACATCCCAGTTTAAAATTTGTTAGGCAATATTATATAGTCCAAATTTATAGCAGGTGAGTCCATATTATAGAGGCATCATCCAGAGTTGTAGTCCTTAAACCAATACAGTATAAGAGATCATTGCTGAAAAGCTTGTAAAAACAGTCTCGGCATTAATAACAAATATAATCAGAAAGAGAACAATAGCTATTGGAAAAGTTCTGTTGCATAATTCAGTTACAATGTGGAAGAACAATCCTTTTCATATGCATGTTAGAAGATACTTCATTGTTCAGACAAAACCGCTGATGTGCAATGTATGAATCATTATTTGCCATGTGTGTGTTACATGTATGAGAAGTCTGTAACAACTTCTTATTCTACGTATCCCTGAAAACCCGTGGATATAGAAAATGAAGGCTACACTGGGAAATAAGTTTTTGTGTGGACTGGAAAGTATGTATCATGACTTTTAATGACGGAACACCATTGGGGCAGCAGTGATTGTCAGGTAAATAAAAGGACTGCTATGCAAAAAAGCCAATCAACACATCCCTTTCTTAAAAAAGAGCAGTTAAATATCAGCCATAAACCATCAAGATGGTGATTCAGTGTTTAAGGGAGTAGAAACAATCAAACTTTGATTCCTTAAGTCTATATCATTTTTAAAATGCTATATGAAAAACTGGGCAGGAAGTTACAAAATTGTTTTTTTTCCTTCGATTCTGCCTGTTTAGAGAAAAAGTGTTAACATGAAGTTTTAAGATAAGGGCAGAGATTAAAAACATTTATTTGAGACATTGTTAATGTTTTAAAGGGCTTTTCTTTGATTTTAGATATCAACCAATCCACTGTTTTAATAAGCCATTACTCCAAGTCCATAATGTGAATTTTAATGGCAAGGACATCAGATTATTTTAAGGTTACATAATTCTTGTGCAAATGGCTCAGTTCTACAGAGCTTCATTCCCACCATCCCCATCCGCCTCGCCCAGCCCTCATCTGATTCTTTTGGCTCACCACAGAAACATATATCGGGGCTCATTGAAAACCACATTCAAATACTGCAATATAGCTTGAAAGAATGCTTCCCTGAGCTGATTGCACAGGACAGATCGAGAACCTTTTTAACACTGTCTGCAAGTAGATTTTTCTTTTGGTGACCCTAGATAAAAAGATTATTGTGAGAGAAAGTATATGATGAAAAAATAATTTTACTTGATGATCAATTTAAAAATGCCTATTCTTAGAATAACAGAGGAGTGACAAGCTTTCTCTTTCTGTATGAATATAGTACTATAATATAGAATAGAATTGGGGGGAAAATAAAGCTACTCATTTATCATTCTTATAAAGATTCAAAAAGTTGTACACTAAAAGCTTATGCTGACCTGACTTTGTATACTGTTAAAAAAAAAAAAAAGCAGTTATCACCTTTTCACACAAGCAATTGGACTGGAATAATCACCTTCTGCATTTTAACAACCACATAATGCCCTTATTTTGTGTCTTTTCATAACCCCTGTGTTCTGGCAATTTAGTCAGTGATTGCTTCACTATCTCCTTTTACTTTCCACCCAAACACCCATTCGGTTTAAAACATTTTCAGTACTAGAGTGAGAAATCTTTAAAAAAGTTTTTTCTTTTGTTTACATTCTATGAATTATAATTACTAATGTTTATAGAATAATGTATCATATATCAGTGGACATTCTTTCTTCTAGAAGTGTGTAGAGTAAGGACATGTTTTTGCACTGTTTTGGGGGGAGGATAATTTTTATATTCTTTGTATTCACTATTATAATTAGTAAATGCATAAGTGTGTCATATTTCTATATCTAAATTCAGATGGCTTGTTGTGATGTCTTCCTTCATTTTACAGTCTTTGTAAGGCTGGCACTTTTGAAGTTCTTGGACTTGCACGTTAAGGAAAGTTCCAAGAGTTGTTCACAAATACCTTTAAAACAACCTTCTGAGCTGGGCGTGGTGGCTCACGCCTGTAATCCTAGCACTCTGGGAGGCCGAGGTGGGTGGATCGCTCAAGGTCAGGAGTTCAAAACCAGCCCGAGCAAGAGCAAGACCCCGTCTCTACTAAAAATTGAAAGAAATTAATCGGACAACCAAAAATATATAGAAAAAATTAGCCAGGCATGGTAGTGCATGCCTGTAGTCCCAGCTACTCGGAAGGCTGAGGCAGAAGGATTGCTTGAGCCCAGGAGTTTGAGGTTGCTGTGAGCTAGGCTGATGCCACGGTGCTCTAGCCTGGGCAACACAGTGAGACTCTGTCTCAAAAAAAAAAAAAAAAAACCTTCTGGTCGCAATTGCTACACAGAGTTTAGCAATTTTTGTTTTTCTTTTTATTTTAAATCTGTTTTCTGAGGCTGATTTTTTTTAAGTTCATTTTTAAGAACATTAAGTTTTCAGAAAATTCTTTGGTGCAAAATTTAATAATAAATATGACTGCTTACAAGTAAAAAAAACTATTCGTGTATGTTAGAAAGAATGGACATACATATTCCATATACTTTTTGAATTTTATGCTGTTTGCATGTATTATCTAGTCAAAACAGACGCAAATATAAACAAATGATAAACAGTTGGTGAAGAATCAATCTTACCCAAAGAGAGGTCTGACCTTTGCCCTTGGCTACTGGGAAGATATCTCTAGGCTCTTATTATGTTCTTCCAGATAGGAGTGTTACTCCTGGGGGCTTTGGCCATGAGCCAGTCTAACAATGTGATTTATGATGGGGGTTTTGTGCCATGCCATATAAGTTTCTATCTATAGAAGAATTGAAAATCAAAGATATTAGCCCAACTTCTGGGAGGAACTATAAACCAAAGGTCAGCTACACAAACAATAGGTGATCAAGGCCTGATAAAATTTCTGAACATCAAAAGCCAGGGTGAGTATAGCATCCGTGACTCCATAGGAGAGGGACTGAAAACTCCATGTTTGGACCCCTCCTATACTCATCCCTATATGCCTGTGATGGTTAATTTTAGTCAACTTGACTGGATTAAGGTATACCCACATAGCTGGTAAAGAATTATTTGTGGGTATGTTTGTGAGAGTGTTTCCAGAAGAGGTTAGTATTTGAATCAAGTGGACTGAGTATGGAAGCTCTACCCTCACCCAGTTTGGTAGGCACCATCCAATTGGCTGAGGGCCTGGATAGAACAAAAATGTTTTTTGAATTTGTTCACTTTCTCTCTCCCTCTTCTGAAGCTGGGACAACCATCTTCTCCTGTTCTTGGACATTAGAACTCCAGGTCCTCCAGCTTTTGGGATTTGCACCAGTGGCCCCCAGGTTCTCAGGCCTTTGGCCTTAAACTGAGAGTTACACCATGAACTCCCCTGGTTCTCAGGCCTTCAGACTTGGACTGAGCCACACTCCCAGCTTCCCTGGTTCTCCAGCTTGCAGATAGCATATTGTGTACTTCTCAGCCTCCATAATCATGTGAGCCAAGTCCTCTAATAAATCCCTCTCATGTTTCTATATCAATCTATTTATATATTAATATCTTGTTGGTTCTATTTTTCTGGAGAACCCTAACTAATACAGATTTTGGTACCAGGAGTGGTTCTAAAGGAACAGAATTTTAAGGATGAGTTGCCTGAATTTATTTAGGAGTTTCTGGAACTGACTTTCTAATTTTATTGGACTTAAAAATGCTAAGGACTTTATTTTCAATAGTACAGAGAATACTGATAGTCCATGGTATGAGATATACAAAATACCTGCACTGGATACTCCTAATGAATCACTTATGAGAGGCAGGAAATTAATGGCTCTATATATAATACTTTCAAACATTTGTGAAAAACTAAGGGTCTTAGTCCATTTTGTATTGCTATAAAGGAATACCTAAGGCTGGGTAATTTATGCAAAAAAAGGTTTATTTGTCTCCTGATTCTGGGTGGCTAGAAAGTTCAAGATTGGGCATCTGCATCTGGGGAAGGCCTCAGGCTGCTTCCACTCATGGCAGAAGGTGAAGGGGAGCCTGCATGTGCAGAGATCTATGGCAAGAGAGGAGGAAAGAGAGAAAGGGAGGAGGTGTCAGGCTCTTTTAACCAGGAGCTCTCTCAGGAAATAATAGAGTGAGAATTTGCTCACCTCCCCCACCCCCAGAGAAAGCATTAATGTATTCATGAGGGATCTGTCCCCATGACCCAAACACTTTCCATTAGGTACCAGCTCTAACACTGGGAATCAAATTTCAACATGAGATTTGGGAGGGAACAAATATCCAAACCATGCCACTAAGGAATATAATGATGTTAATTGGTTGCTCCTAATGTAGCTGGACAAAGTGATGAAAAAAAAAAGGATGAGCTCAGGGATTCAGATTAACAACTCAAGCAATGCGTATATGACTTAGGAGCTTCTAGGTGTGCCTCGAGGGAAAAATCTTATGCCCTGTATTCACATAATTGAAATAGCTAAAAGTCAAGCACAAGTCTTCATCATGTGATTGGCTGAATTACATGAAATTTGAACTTTAAGCCTGACAATGTCTACTGTTACAGTAACAATGTCTGCTGTTAAAGCTAAGGCATTGGTTGGGAAAGAATGGGATCCTGTAAGTTGATGTGGGAAGACCCTCATGAAGCTCTGAACATTGAGCTCCTAAATTCTGATGAGTCTTTTTTGCCAGTAGTAGTGGCTTTCCTAACCCTAATGGTAGCAGCCTCCCCAGCCACAGCGGTACTGGCTGTTCCACATTCATCTGAGGGCTGTTCCACATTCATCTGCCCCTGCCTTGCCTAAGGAAATGATAATGGCTCCCCTGAAGCAGTTGCCAAGAAAGATAATGCTGATTCTCCTCAGGACACACCCCCTCCATCCCTCTTTGTTCTAGATCTATAGCCAGACTGATGTCCCAATAGGCCTCTAAAGATGAGATAAAGCGTGATTCATGAAGAGATGCACTATACTCCAAAATAACTCCTTGAGTTTTCTAGCTCATATAAACAGAAATCTGATGAACATGTGTGGGAATGGATATTAAGGGTGTCGGGTAATGGTAGAAGGAACATAAAGTTCGATTAGGCCAAATTTACTGATATGGGCACACTAAATAGTGATCCTGCATTTAATGTTGCATCTCAGAGAGTTAGAAAGGGCTCTATCAATTTGGTTGGTTGGCTGAAACAGAGATCAAAGGATAGCCCATCATAAGTGGGTGGAAGATGCCTGATCTCGCTTGGTTTTTATGTTCAGGAGGGGATTCAAAGGCTTAGGGAGATTGAAATGGTAGGGTGGATTTGTTACTTAAGACCTACTCACCCACACTGGAAGAGTCTAGAAGACATGCCTTTTAGCAATACTTTGAGAAATAGATTTATTAAGGGAGACCCAGCATCCTTGAAGAGCTCCATGATTGCTTTTCTCTGTAGGCCAGAACTTACAGTGGGAGTCATGGCCATTCAATTGGAAACCTAAATGCAATGTGAGTAATTGGATCCCAGGTAGCAAGGGCCACCTGGAGGCACTCAACTGCTAAAGGCAAAGCAGGCATGGTTATTATGACATTAGAGTCAAAGCAGCAATTAGAATAGCCTGACTCATGGAGACCTATGGCATTGGGTATTTGATCATGATGTTCCTAGAAGTGAAATAGATAAGAAGCCTGCTAAATTCTTATTTCATCTTTATAATAAGAAAAATTCTAGATCAAGTGAACAAACATCTAACCAGAATCATAAAAACCCAGAGTCATGGACCCTCAATCAATTCCCAGACTTGAGCCAATTTACAGACCCAGCACCCCTTAAATGAGGGGAATTTAGGTCCTCTTGAGGAAGGACACTACTATAATACTGAAAATTGATCATTTTAATCTGTCTCCCAGCCTTCCCCAAAGGAACCTACACAGAGTAACTGTGCACTGGGAAAAGGGAAATAATTAGACCTTTTAGAAACTACTGGACACTAGCTCTGAACTGACATTGAAGAGGAGACCCAAAATGTCACTGTGGCTCTCCAGTCAGAATAGGGACTTATGGAGGTCAGGTGATCAATTTTTAGCTCAGGTCCAAGTCAGTGGGTCCAGTGGGTCCCCAAACCCACCCTGTGGTTACTTGTCTAGTTCCAGAAGGCATAATTGTAATAGACATACTTAGCAGCTGGCAAAATCCCAAGCTGGCTCACTAACTTGTGGAGTGAGGGCTGTTATGATGGGAAAGGCCAAAGGGAAGCCATTAGACCTGGCTCTACCTAGGAAAACGGTCAGTCAAAAGCAACACTGCATTTCCCAGAGGGACTGCAGAGATCAGTGTCACTATCAAGGACTTGAAGTCAGCAGGTGACAGGAAGGAGGCGGGGGGACATGATTTCCAACATATCCACATTTAATTCTCTTATTTGTTCTGTGCAGAAGACAGATAAAGAATGACAGTGGATTATTACAAGCCTAACCCAAGTGGTGAGTCGAATTTCAGCTACTGTACCAGATGTTGTTTCATTACTTGAACAGATTAACACATCTCCTGGTACCTGGCATATATCTATTGATATGGCAAATGCCTTTTTCTCCACGCTTGTAGGTAAGGCCCCCCAGAAGCAGTTTGCTTTCAGCTGGCAAGGCCAGCAATGCACTTACACTGTCCTACCTCAGGGATAAAGCAACTCTCAAGCTGTATGTCATAATTTAGTTCTCAGGGATCTTGATCACCTTTCCCTTCCACAAGATATCACACTAAGCTGGGCGTGGTGGCTCATGCATATAATCCTAGTGACTCGAGAGACTGAGGTGGGAAGATTGCTTGAACCCAGGAGTTCGAGGCTTCAGTGAGCTATGATCGTGCCACTGGACTTTAGCCTGGTTGACAGAGAGAGATTGTGTCTCTAAAAAGAAAAAGGAAAAAGAAAAAAAAATCACAATGGTCCATTACATTGATGACAGTGTGCTGATTGGAGCTAGAGAACAAGAAGTAGACTCTAGACTTACTGGTAAGACATTTGCATGTAAAGGATGGGAAATAACTCTGCTAAGAATTCAGAGGCCCATAAGAAAAAAACAAAGCAAAGAAATTCTGGGGCCTTCTACCTCAGTGAAATGTCTAGAGGTCCAGTGGCATGAGACATGTTCAGATATTATTTCTAAGATAAAGGATAAGTTGTTGCATTTAGCCTCTTTTACAAACAAACAAACAAAAAAGCCTGCTTGCTTTTCCTCGTGAGAAATTCCAGGCCACCAGACAAAGCTTCAAGAATGTGTCAAAATTATTTCGGTCCAATTGCATGTGGCTGTGGAGCAACAACTATCAATGATAATCTTTATCCCAAATCACTGCAGCATACAGCTTATATGAATTTATGTGTAAGACTGAGCCCTGCCAATATAAACCAAATCAAAACTGAAACCATAAAACATATTCTACCATGCATCTTGATAAAACTCACTAAAGGACAGAAAAATCAGACGTTGAAACATACAGGTTTTGAAATGTGGCTCAACTATTGTTTAAAATCTGATATGCCTTGATGTACTACTAAATAAATGATAGTAGCTAAGGTTGATATATAAGACTTAATATGTGCTAGGCATTGGCTTGAGTACTTTACAGGTACTCATTCTGTTGGGGAATTTCCAAGCCAGTTCTGCTTAAAACCACAAAGCAGCTAAAGTAGATGCTGACACCTGTCAGCCTTGCAAGCTAAAACCACAAAACAGCTAAGTGAAGCTGCAAACCTATCATAACTATACTGTTTGTTATAAGCCTATCATAATTATACTGCTTGTAAAAATTATTGTTTATTGGATAACTTTTAAATCTTTTTGCTAATTGGTTAATCATTTATACTTGTGTGTGATTTGTTAAGAGTAACCCCCCCAAAAAGAGTATAAAACCTGACAAAAACCCAGAAGAGGTGCTCAGATTTTGGGAGGCTTGACCCCGGTCTGGGCCACCAGCAATAAAACTTTCTGACCCTCCAACTCTCTGCGTGCCGCTCGGTTATTCCCCTGGGACCGGTCACTGACATTTGCCATAACAATTCGAGTACTTTATGGGTACTCATAGTATGGGGTAGGTACTATGTTATTATACTTATTTTACAGATAAAGAAACCTAGGCATAGAGATATTAAGTGATACACTCAAAATCACACAGTAGTTAATGGCATTGACTTGAAACCAGGTGGCCTAGCTCTGGAATCTATACCCTTGTGTTATAATAGCTCTCTAGGGCTTCCATAATAAAGTACCACAAAGTGAGTGGCTTAAGCAATGGAAATTTATTTCTCACAGTTCTGCAGACTAGAGTGCAAGATTAGGGTGTCGACAGGGTTGATTTCATTCTGAGACCTATCTCCTTGACTTGTAGAAGGCCACCTTCTTGCCGTGTCCTCATGTGGTTTTTCCTCCGTGCACACATGTGTGTGTCTTGAGCTCCTCTTCCTATAAGGACACCAGTCACATTGGATTGGGGCCCACTCTAATGACCTCATTTAACTTTAATTACCCCTTAAAGGCCTTATTCTAAATACTGTCACATTCTGAGATACTGGTACAATATATGAAATTTGGGGAGGCTCATAACAGCCCCTAACCACTAAAATGGTGAATATTTTACCTATTATGTTTGTACTTACAAACACACACACACAAACACTTCTTTGTGTTTAAGATAGTAGAAAATTGTTTAATAGAAAGTGGAAAGATTTTATCCCTGGCATAAATTTTTATTAAAAACAGAGTCTCTTCATGGATCTGGCTTCTGTGTCATGTGGTGTTGAACTAGATTTAATTCTGTCCTGCAAATTTATTCAAATCAAAATAGTCTGTACCATAACGATAACCAATAATTCCCAAGGATTGATTCAATGTAAAACATCTATCTGAAAACAAAAACAAATAGTTTGTTTTTGACATTTTGGAAAACTTTCCCCTTTGCTTAGGTAGACTTCTACAATAATATCCATACGAGTCAAGTTGGATGAAACTACTGTAAATTACGATCCAAAGGCAGCTTTATAGCCAGCAGAAACAATGCACCAGCTTGAAAATAAAATCAAGACCATCTTGCAAGAAGGCCTAAAGCAAATGAAACAGTAAAGAAAAAGAATTTAGCTGTAAGCATGAAGTTGGAATCTGTGAGTAAAGGATTTTGATCTTCGCTTAGACTGCCAGCCTTTATTTTAATTTAAATGAGGTAAAAAGGCAAATAGATGTGGCCATAAAGTGGGAAGCCTGAACCAATGTTACAGTATTTGGCCTAAAATAGTCTAGCTATACAATTTAAGCATATTGTTTGTGTTTTAGAAAAATGAATTTGGTATGAATTCTTACATTTCTTAAATTTCTAGAAGCAAAAATGACAGGGATTATTTAGGCAATTCTCTGCCTAATTTCAAGTTCTTTTTTTGTCTTGTTTTGTTTTAAGCAAAACCAAAAAGCTTCCTTTTTTTTGCATTCCAAATTAGGACTCTTTGAAACTCATAAGCCCCCCAAAAGCAAAGTGATTAGTTTTTATTTTTCATAAGACGTACATAATATTAAAATATGCGCCTGTCTTCAATAGCTATTATCTGAAAAGATTATAAATAAAGAACAAAGTTGGAGGCAAGAATTACTATCAAGTTGTATTAATCCAGTGTTGGTACTCCCATAAGGATCCACAGATGAATGGAACAGAATAAAGAACCCAGAAATAGACTTTTGATTTTCAATAAAGGTAACAAAGAAACCCAATGAGAAAAGAAAAGTCCTTAGCAATACTAAATATCCATATTAAAAAAAAAACAGAAAAAAAAACCTTGACTAATACTTCATACTGTACAGAAAAATTAATTCCATTTTGGATCATAGATCTAAACATAAAAGCTAAAACTATAAACCTTTTAAAGGAAAACAGGGGAATATTTTCATGCCTCTGGGATAAGCAAAGGTTTCATACGGTACAGAAAGTAAAACCATAAAAGAAAAAATCAGTAAATTAGATATCATCAAAATTAAAAGCTTCTACTAATCAAAATTCACCTTAAGAAATAAATAGGTAAACTAAGACTGGAAGAAAATATTCACAAAGCATACATCTGACAAAGGACTGGTATGCAGAATACATAGAGAACCCCTAGAAAGACAAATAACCTAATTAAAAATGGGCAAAGTGTTTGAACAGTTTACAAAAGAGGAACTATGACCTGCCAATAAGGACATATAAAGTGTGCAACATCATTAGTCATTATGGAAATACATACCAAAAGCACGAGATACCACCATGCTACCACTAGATTGGCTATAATTTAAAAAGATGAACACCACCAAATGTCAGTGAGGTTGTGGAACAGTTGGAACTCTCAGCATTTTTTATGATTGTACAATGCTACAACCAAATGCTAAAACTAGTGGTAACCATACCCTAAGGCCCGCATTTTTACTGGTAGGGATCTACTAATGAAAAATAAAAGCATGTGTTCACAAAAAGATATGTATAAGAATGTTCATAGCAGCTTTATTCAGAATAACCCCAAACTGGAAACAGTTCAGATGTCCATTAACCAGAGATTGAATAAACAAACTGTAGCATATTTATATAGTGGAATACTCCTTAGCAATAAAAATGAGTGAATTATACATGCATTCAACATAGATGTTGAATGAAAGAGGACTCACACAAAAGTGTACATACTTTATGATTCCATTTATAAGAAAGTCTAGAACAATCACATTTAATCTATTGTAGGGGAAAAAATCAGAACGTTCGTTGCCTCTGGAGGAATGCTGAGGTAAGGCTGACTGTGAAGAGTGTGAGAACTTTTCTTAGGTGATGGTCATGCTCTGTATCTTGATGAGGGCTTGACCGTGTGCAGATGCATGTTATTCGTCAAAATTCAGTGAATATACACTTGAGTTGTGCATTGTAGTGCAGTAAATTTCACATAAACATGCACACAAATATTGAACTCTAGTTAATGATATTGTTGAAAGATAACTTAGGCCCATTAAAATTTTAGCATTTATTTGATCAAACAGCAAGTCACGAACCGTGCAGTGGCAAACCATAGGTTCCACCACAGAGGATCCAGGGGGGATCTTTTATGTATTCACGAAATCAAGACAGAAAATATTTGATTGGTTAAAGTGGAGCAGTAGCTTTAAAGTCCCTAGTTTATGAATTAGTTGGCGGTTTCCGATTGGTAAATTTCCTACTTAGGGATTAGTTGGAAGTTTCTGATTGGTTAAGCTTAAGTTTTTTGTTTTCCTACCATATGATCGATCTCACTGAATTGGGTTTCGTTTGCTTGCATAAGAACTCAAGGTGCTAGAGGCACCTCAACCTAATGGCCTCCCAATTAATTATTTTAATAATTTATATACTGAAATATTTAAGAGGAAATATCTGCAACTCACTCTAAAGTGCTTATTTGCGTAAGATGGATTAATAGATTGAGGGGTGGATCAATGAATAGATATGGTAAAGTAAGCATACTAAATATTAATAGTAGGATCTTATGGTAGATGTACATGTACTCACTTAAAATTCTTTCACCTTTGCTTTATGTTCAAAAAGTTTATAATAAAATGTTGGAAGAAAGAAATAAACAACAACAGTATTTTGTTCATGTTTTGGTAATGATATTTTACTGGCAGGATTTTCCAGAACATTATTTTAGTTTGATGCTAATTTTGTGTTTTCTTATCCCAGAGTTGAAATGATTTGTTAAATGCTCTTAACATACATACCGATATGGTTTGAAACATTTATGAAACAATGCTCTGAGAATTGAGGAAAGAAGTACTGCTAATATTCATAAATGTGATATTTAATTTGAATGAGACAGCATATGTTAACAATTTATAACTTTGAGAAATTTTGTTTCTTTTAATCTATATTAATCTGTATGAGTTTAACCTTCACCTATAATAAATTCAGCATACCAATAAACAACTTTTCAAGATACAGTATAATACTATAATATATAGCATTTTTGAATGACTAAACAATAGGTAATTTTTTTAAGACTAAGTAAATTTGAATAATAAAAAATTTTAGGGGCTTCACAGAGCTATTCATGTAGATGAATAGACACTTTTCATTTTCTAGGGTCAATTTGCTCTAATGGATAGATTCATTTTTATTGACAACTGATTGATTTTCTGAGGATTTTAATAAAAGGCTCATTTTTACAATAGATTCTCCATTTTAGAATATGTATGTTAAATCAATAAATTTTATTTCTATTAAAATGTGTTTATTGGATTACATTTTACTGGAAACACATTTGTTAATGCTCAAATAGCACAAGATAATACTGCAAAACTACTTTGTCTTTCTTCATCATCCCTTCTTCTCCATCAAATTTTTTTTCAAAATTAAAAAGAAATAAAAGCATTTTATCAATCCTCCTCTTGTTCAAAACCCAGATGCTGCTATTGATTATTTTGAACGAAAGTTTTAATAGCCTTTTAAACTAGAACGTGGGAATTTAGTGACATCTTGTGGCCAAGACTTTTCCCTGAGTGTTTTATGTCTATCATAGAATTGGCTTTATAGTAGTGGACTTCCAACTGGGGAACATGTACTTCTGAGGGTACATGGAGACTTTCTGGAAAATTAAGCTGATCTAAAGAGTTTTAAGGCAGTCAATTTCCTGACCTTCAATGTCTTTTGCACTTTCCTTAACTGACTGGACTGCATCCGTGGTCCCAGGCATTATACCATTCCCCTAAACATTTTTTTTTTTTTAACCATTACCATTCTCCCATTTTACAAAAGAAAGATCTGCTTCTCATGCATCCTGAGTCTCACTATAGTGCATTGTGTTGTGGCATAAAAACCTCTGGGTGCTGAACAAAGAGAATTTTGAATTATTGTTGTTTGTGTAGGGAAAAGGAATCACTACAATGGTTGTTCAACAAAAATTTTGCAAGTCAGATGTTTGCTAAACTTTCCTTAAAATTATTTAATTTCAACAAAATTAAAGAAAAACTGAATTAAGTTTTTACCTGATAGACTATTCATTAAAAAGAAATTTTGGCAATAAATCACTATCTGATGTTTTACCTTTTGATCTAAAATTTGCATATCAAAATGTGCAAGTCCTAATTAGGAATGTTTTCAAATATTGGGTGGTATTATAATTTCATTTCTCTCTACTTATTAATATAAGCATGATTTCTCACACACCAAAAAAAAAAAAATGAGAAAAAATAGGAATAGAATTGATGACAAACCTTGACTTATTTAAACAATAAAAATATTAACCCAGCTGAGTAAATTATGGATTTCCAGTAAAGTGAGTAAACTAGTTATGTTATTTTGGTCAATTATATAATACTAACAATTATGACAACTCAATCCAAAAGAAATTTTTTTCTTTTCTTTTCTTTTTTCTTTTTTTTGTTTGAAACAGGGTCTTGCTCTGTCACCCAGATTAGAGTGCAGTGGCATCATCCTAGCTCACTCCAACCTTAAGCTCTTGAGGTCAAGTGATTCTCCTACCTCAGCTTTCCGAGGAGCTGGGACTACAGGAGTGTGCCACTACACCTGGCTAATTTTTCTATTTTTGTAGAGATGGGAGGGTCTCATTTTTGCTCAGACTGGTCTCAAACTCCTGGCCTCAAGCAATTCTCCCAATTCTTCTCAGCCTCCAGTCAGTCATCACGCCCAGCTAATGTAAACATTTTCTTTGTAGAGATGAAGGTCTCCTAAATTGCCAAAACTGGTCTTGAACTCTTGGTTTCAAGCAACCCTCCTGCCTTGGCCTCACAAAATGCTGGGATTACACTATGCCTGGCCAGCATACAAATATTGTACAGTGATCAATAAGCACAAAATATATCACATTGGGATAAAATTCTATGAGGCACCTAGAATAAAAGTACAAATTAAAGGAGTATAAGTAAAATTTCTAGTTGTAAAGAAGAGTTTGTAAATATACATATAGATAGTGGTAGGTATAGATTCGATTTCACTGAATATATTTTATTTATTATTTTTATTAATTCATTTTTTATGTACTTATAGTATATATTTTAGATGTACATCATGATGTTTTGATATACATATATATATAGTGAAATGGTTACTGCAGTCAAGCAAACTAACTGGGAATTTTATATATTTATAATTTGGTGAATAAAATAAGATGTCAAGTTCAGTAGATAAGTCTATTATTTAAAGAAGCACGATGGTAAATCTTTCTGTGAAGTTCTTGGTCTTCCAGACCAGATTGCTCATGTTCTCTTTTGACTGAAAGGTCCCCACAGGGGACCACTGTGATCATAATGAGGGGAGTCATCTCTGCCAGGAGGCGCTGGCTGTGGGAAGACTAGAAGACCAGTCTTGAGGCAGATGCCAGCAGTGAGAGTTAACAGCTGTGCCTAAGGCTGCAAGGGGAATTTTAATCATGACTCAGTAATAGTCAAGGGACACCTTTGGACCCAGACAGGGGGATGGAGGGACATTGAATTAGAATTTTTTTTTTTTTTTTGGCCCTGTTATCCGCATCATTCTTGTTTCACTTTTCCAAATTGATGTTCTCTGGATTCTCCTTGCAATCCCTCTTCATTAATATTATACTGATGATGGATGATAGCTACCTGCTGAAATGAAGTTCTGGAATGTCACTGTGTCTTTTGCAAATCTGAAAAAAGGTGATTTTGCCCACCAAAAATAACCATTACTTTGCTGGAAGAGAAATTATTTTGAGGAACTGCTAACAATTTAAATATGAATGAGGAAAGATTTTATATCTAGACAAGGTGGTGGAAGTGTGAGAGGGGAAGGTTTGTATAATGTAGATGCTTAATAGTCTACAATAAGATTGACAAATACTTGATTCCACAACAGCTCCTGCCTCTTTCACCCCCAACCCATAGAAAACACCAGTAATCAATCTTCTCATTCTTTCCCACTGAGCTCAAAGGATGTCACACATTCTTGAACACATTTTTTCAGGCACCATTCCTAATCAATTGGCATTAGAAAGAGGGGTAAAATCCAATCATCATCTTGGTGCTGACTTTTGTGCTTCATGGGGTAGACAATCTTTTTGCTATGTTCTTCAAAGAGGGCATATCCTTGAACCACAACGTTGGCATTTGTTAATATGATCTATTATTCAATAAACTTTATTTTATATTTTGACATTAATTTTATTATGTTCCATGAATGTGTGATATGTCCTATCATAGTTTGTAATGTAGATATATTTATATATAGTGCCTCTGATATTAGGAGATCAGTAGTAGTGCATCAAATCCTACATGATGATTATAGTGATTATATATAAGATTTGATTTAATAATTTGAAACCTATATTTCTTTTCTTTTTTTTTTTTTTTTGGAGACAAAGTCTCACTGCTGCCCTGGCTAGAGTGAGTGCAGTGGCTGGCGTTAGCCTAGCTCACAGCAACCTCGAACTCCTGGGCTCAAGCGATCCTACTGCCTCAGCCTCCCGAATAGCTACAGACATGCGCCACCATGCCTAGCTAATTTTTTCTATATATTTTTAGTTGTCCAGATAATTTCTTTCTATTTTTTTTAGTAGGGACGGGATCTCGCTCTTGCTCAGGCTGGTCTCGAACTCCTGAGCTCAGACAATCCGCCCGCCTTGGCCTCCCAGAGTGCTAGGATTACAGAGTGAGCCGCTGCGCCCAGCCAAAACCTGTATTTCTAATATAATTATAATGTATAGAGACAGACCTTTTTAATGACATTATGTTTAACAAATGTTTATGCATGAATATATATTTGTTTATATTCTTCTATTTGGATTGCAGTGAGAAAATTATGTTGGTTATTTAAGTATTTTAAATTAAAAGTCCCATTTAATATAAATAATACATTTCAGCATGTAATTTTATAGTTTAGAGTTTGGAGAGATTTTAGAGATTACCAATTCCTCCCAGAAAATAATGCAAGAATTTCTTGCTCAGTATTTCTTATAGATAGTCACTGGATGAGTCAAGGTTATCCAGAGAAATGGAACATATAGGATAAATATGATATATAGGAACATATAGAATATATATGATATATAGATGATATATATATATCATATATATATAAAGAGATTTATTGTGAGGAATTGGCCCTTGAGTTTATGGAAGCTGAAAAGTCCTATGGTGCTGTTTGAAAGCTGGAAACCTACAAAAGCCAGCATTGTAATTCAGTTCAAGGATAGATAAGATGAAATGAGATGTCCCAGCTCAGCGAGGCAGGAAAAGATAGAAGGAATTCTTTCCTCTGCCTTTGGTTGTATTCAGGCTCTCAACAGACTGCATGATGCTCAGCCACATTGGGGAGGGTCATCTGCTTTACTGAGTTCACCCATTCAAATGTTAATCTCATCTGGAAATGCCCTCACAGACACACCCAGAAACAATATTTAATATGGACACCCTGTCGCTCAGACAAGTTGACACAAAATCAACCATCACAGTCATCCACATTTCTTAGAACATATGGAGTAAGAGGAAGATCACAATCTCCTTACCTAGTTCATTTAATTTTAGGGCAACTATAATTTTTAAAAGATCCCTTTTTAAAAAGCAAATCCCACATACCATTTTAAGTACCCTTAAATACTTCAACAGTATTTTTTTTTAATGGAGAAGGTATTTACTAGCAAAACAATTATACCATTGTCATACCTAACAAAATTAAAAAGAAGAAAATAGAAAATTAGATGAAATAACTATTGAAAAAAATTATGATTGTGTCACTTGGTTAGTAAGAGATTCTGGGTCACCTAGAGATGAAAGTAGGTGTTGCTGTGATTCAATGCCCGCCCCCACTCCCGCCCCTACCCCCACTTGCTTTCAGATAGGCTCCCCAGAGATCTCAGACACAGTAAGACTCAGATCATATATCTCCCAACTGTCCAATCAAAGTGGTTCCATGGTGACATTTGAACCAAGGGACGGTCTCAATCTGGGCACTATAAAACAAGACACAGACCATAACCAGGCCCTCTTTGTGCCCTTCCTTTTCCTCTCCCTTTGCTGTAACAGTGGGTCCTGTGGTCATCTGTGGTGTCTGTATCATGTTCTGTAAACCTATTTCTTGCTCTTGCCCTATAATGCTATCTTTCTCTCCTCAATAAACCTCATTTTTGTGCTTGCCTAACTTTGGCGTGTCTGGCCATTCTTTGGCCATAGGAGTGCCAAGAACCAACATTTCAGACTAAAACCTGACAGTTGCTTTAGCTGGGTAAGTGGTAAATGGGGAACATTAGGCTCTCTACTTTTTAATTTGTTTGGAAATCTTTCTAATTAAATGATTTAAAAAAATATTAAGGAAAATGTGTACATCTCATATAAAACAATCTTATGTTGAGTGGAAATCTACCGCTTTATAATTCAAATCCATTTCATCCACTGGAACAGTGGATCTCAAACTTTGACATACATTACAGTCACCTGGAGGGCTTGCTCTAACAGATTGCTGGCCTTCCGCCAAAGACATTTGCATTTCTTAGTTTCAGGGTGATGCTGATGCTGCTGTTTAGGGACTTACTTTGAGAATCTCTGGCCCATGTCAGCTCTGTAGGAGGCAATACTGTGACCCAAGTACCTGAAGACATAATTACTGAGTGCCACAAGGGGTAGATGATGTTAGGACTTCAGGTAGTTAAATAAGAAACGGACAGCAAGTCACCTTTTAGTTTACGTTCTCACGCATCCCTTTACATTTCCAAATATAGACACACTTTACTCAACTTGCCCAAATGCATTGAGCTTTTGACTAGGTATAAGCATAGACTGCATATAGATGGGAGTGAAGAGGGCACCACACAGTAAGGGACACCCTGAAACTAGGAGCAAACTCCGAGAACTGAGAATGGCCTGGTTCCACTTGAGCATGGACACAGGTAGAGAACAAGAGAAAGGGTAATCTTCGGAAAAGCCTTAAACATTATTAGGGTTTTCTATTTTGTTCCTATACAATTGGAAGATATTTAGGAGTTTTTAGCAGAGAACGATATAAGATTTGGTTTTGGTTCTAGAAATACTGAAATGGTACAGATTAAATCAAGCCTTGGAATGTAACAATGCTGAGTCCGATATGTGAAGCATGCTTAGGAGACTACTGCAGTATTCCAGACAAGAGACAATGGAGATGTGCCTGTGGCTATCGTGGTGGCATGTAGAGTGGGAAAGAAAAGATGGGGGTGAGAAACAGCACTGAGGTCAGAACGTGCAGGATCAGGGTCTGATTGTGTGTGGGGTGTGGGTGAGACATCTAAGATTCATAGATGACTCCAAGCTTTTGAGGTTAGATGGCCGAATAGTTGAGGCAATAGTAGAAACATATTTGGATGCACTGGTTTTAAAAAGAAAGCTAGGGAACTCAGTTTTAAACACACTGAATTTGATACAATCCTTATAGAGACATTGAGAAAGCAGGGGGCAACTATGTGTGTGCTCAGTGGCAGTAGTAGAAGCCATGTAGTTATGATTCTGGTCAAAAATAAAGAAAATATTGGTGGAAACAGAATTTTTTGGAATGACTAATTTTAGTGTGCTGGAGGGAACCAGGAAAAGTAATGTAACCTGTGCTAAGAAAGGGGCTAACCAGGGTGTTGCAGCATCATGCTGACATGACATGAGGGAAGTGGAACTGAATTTAATGATTCATAGCTCATTCGTACCTCTTGAGGGAGTAGTTTTAATAGAATGGCTAAAAATGTAACACATTGTTAAAAAAACCCTCTAAATTCTGATTGTAACTTAGCTTTTAAGCAAAATTTCTAATACTGTTTTAATTGTGACGTTGGGTTCCAATTTTTTGACTGATTATGTCTTTCTTCCCTTCCTATTTATGACTCTTTCAGAGATTTTCTTACCTCCTGGGCATTTGCCAAACAATAGTTTCAAGAAGTAGTTACAGGACAAATGAAGTGCAGTGAAACAGGGTAGCTTCATTTTTCCCGTTGACACAGGCATCTTCCAAAACCGCAAGGTTTTGGAAATGACTTTGCTGCAGTGATTTTAGTGATATTGTCTACTATGTTTGCTTATTTTAGCTACCTTCATAAAATTAATGGAGTTAATTTCTAATTTTCTTATTACTAGAGTCATCAATCTGTTAAGTCTATGACATAACTAGTTTCTCAAATAGAACACTATCATTTTGGTATTTCATGTACTCATGTCTTTTTTCTGGAACATATGTATGGTCTAATTCAGTGGTCCCCAACTTTTTTGGCACCAAGGACAAGTTTCATGGAAGACAATTTTTCCACGGACCAGGGGCGGGAGCATTGGTTTCAGGATGATTTAAGCCCATTACATCTATTGTGCAGTCAACCTCTCTCCTGATGATAATTTGTATTTGCAGCCGTTCTGCAGAGCTAGCATCATCGCCTCAGCTCCACCTCAGATCATCAGGCATTAGATTCTCACAAGGAGCGCACAATCTAGATCCTTCACATGGGCTGTTTACAGTAGGGTCTGCACTCCTATGAGAATCTAATGCCACCAGTGATCTCACAGAAGGCAGAGCTTATGCGGTGACAGGTGACATGAGTGATGGGGAATGGCTATAACTACAGATAAAGGTTTGCTTGCTTATTTCCTACTGTGCAGCCTAGTTCCAGTACTGGTCTATGGCCCAGGGGTTGGGAACCACAGGTCTAATTCATGTCTTGACAGAGTCACAGTTGCTTTCTCCTTAGAGTATTTCTTTGAAAAAGTCATAATCAATCCTAAATATTTGACATTTGGTTTAAAAATATATATTTGTTCATTTATTATTTTCACATGCAGAATCATCATAACCTCTTAAATCTAGAAGAGATTTTGGAGAATATTAACCTGCATCATTTGCCATATGAAGAACGAGAATCTCAGAAAAACTAGGGGACTAAAGTAAAAGTTACATGGCATGTTAAGATTTCATACATAAATCGATGTTATACAGCTTCAAGAATAAAACAAAATATAATGATTAAAAAATTAATTGCCTATTTCAGTCATTCTAAACGTATTGAATTTCCATTATGGACATCAAACCATATTAGGAACTGATGAGGAAACATCATCAGGAGATATCATTGTTCTTCCTTCTAGGAGGTAAATACTTGGGAAAAATCTTTGCTGTGCCATCTATAGAATCTAATATAGAAAGTTGTCAGTGTTAGAAGAAGGAAGAATGATTAAATGATTTTAGTCAATAAAATGTTTCTTTATTACATGTTAAAATTAGTAACAGATAAGCCATCAAGGAATATTATAGATTAATATTTTTAATCAAAGCAGTCAAATCCATTATCAAGTCCTGGACCAAAATAATTTTGTTGTCAAAAAAGATGGAGAAGAAGATTAGGAAATTTAGCAAGATTTTTTTCCCCCTATTTCCCTTCATTTAGAAAATCTCTTTACTTCTCACTCAATACTAGAAAAAGAGAGTTATGCACAAAGGTACTTCGAAGTGAGTGCATATGAAAACAGTGGATCTTAGATGTTCAATCTAATGGCATAAAGTTAAAAAAAACTGTATACAGTGTACACTGAACTCACACTAGCATCTCAGGTTATTGAAGATCAGATAAATTTTGGGGAAGGGAATAATGGTAAATAAAGGAATTTACTGAAAATACAGGAAGAGAAATATAGTATAGTTTCCCTTTGTATAGTATAGTTTCCCTTTAAATAATGTATTTGAATTTAAAAAATTACTTTTGGTTAGGTATGGGATAAAAGGCAGGTGTGGACCGTTAGAAAAGAAACCAAGTAAACTGCGCTACCTTTATATTAAGCCACCATGATTAATGGATACTAGTACAATTTTGGATTAAAATTAATTTTCAGGAGACTATTTAAATTAGTTCCATTTAGTATTGAATCAATGCTTGGGTGCACTACCAACAGGAACTGAAAAGCATGTTCCCGCATAGTAGTAAACAATTCTGAATCTGGCCACAGTGTGGAGATGTTGCCACACAGATTCACCTTGGCATGCCAAAGGAATGCTGAGTTCTCATACTGGAACATGAATTTCCACTGCCTGCCCCATTTTACAATATCTTATCATAAGATAGAGCTTCCATTTTCTAGTATAATTTCATAAATGTGTGTGGCACATTTTCTTGGAAGAGAACATTAGAATTTGTATGCATCTGGTACTCCTAAATGCTCACATGTAACAGGGTGCTTTTGACTATTTAATCCTTCATACTACGACTAGGAATCCATGTAATGCTAAATAACCCAATTTCGACACATAGTGCTCTTGAAATATCCATTAGAGCATATAAAATTAGCAAATACTACCACAGTTCATGAGTTTCATCCAAGAATGAAATGACACTTGTGATAAATAGCATTCATGAATTCATGTGCAAATCTAGCTGCTCATTCATTCCACAAATGTGAAGTGCCTACTCTTGTGTCATGCACTCTTTCTGGATATGCCGAGGGAGGCAAAATAGACTTGATATTTGCCTAGTGGAAGAGAGTGACGTTAAAAAGATATAATTATAAGTACATAATTACTATGTGAAATAAATGTAATGAAGAAACAATGATATGGTATAAGATGATTCACAGGGGAAGAGAGGAGGGAGGGAGGTGATAAGAAGTTAGCCAGGTAAAGAGTATACCCAGGCAGAGGAAACAGCATTTGAGAAGGTCCTGAGGGGAAGAGGAGTTTGACAAGGTCAAGAAACTGAAGCAATGTTACCAAGTTCATAGGGTTTGAGAAGGGTGTGGTGAGTAGAATATGACTTGCCCAGTTAGCAGGGACCAGAACATTCAGGCCTCTGAAGGAAATGACAAGGATTATAGATTTTATTACAAGTCGTGTGGCAAGCCGTTGGAGGGTTGATGAGAGGAGAGCAAGATTAGATTTTTGCTTCCTGCTGTATTCTATGTAAATTTCACCCTAAGCACTAAAAACTGGTTTTTATTAGCTTTATTTTTTCTTTGGTTTTATATTTCTTTTCCCAGGAAAACTCTTGGACATGGGATGCTTGAAGTTTAAGGCATAGAGCTTATTGGTTAAACATACACCCATCCACACACACACACACACACAAATTCCTCTGAAAATATGTTTGACTCTGGTTATAATATTCTACTTTTATATTATAATGTCACTTTCCATTCAGCAATGGGTTTGTGTAATTTGATAGTTGAAAAGAATTTATTTACCTTTATTTGAAAAAATAATATATTATTAAACTATTAAACTATATTTTACCAATATTTGTCAGATTTATTATTTAGGGTGGAAAAAAGCAAAAAAAAAAAAAAAATCCCAGACATTGTGCTCAATATGTAATTGGAAGGAATGTAGTTACTCCAAGCATAACTGAGTATCTTTTGGCACAGTGAGAAAGCCTACCTAGGTCCTTCCCTTTCAAATGAATTTGCTTTGTCGCTCTGTGCAGACCATTTACCATTCTTGCGCACTCTCTGAGAATTCTAGCACTTTCCTTACCATGCAGTGTGTCCTTGAGAGTGATTGCTATGTGCTGAAGTGACTGGGGTGCATCAGAATTGGCTACGTGTGTTTTAATGAGTTAAATACCATCCACACTTACCAGCTGCAGAGCTGCAATATAAACGGAAAAGAAAGGGAATGATGGAGAGTGGATGTTAATTATAGGGATGCAATGAAGATACCTAGTTCTCTCAAATTCACTCCACTTGCAATCTACTGTCAGGATAGAAAGTAGAAAATTATGAAAATAGATGTATGAGAAATATAATTAAAAAATAAACAGGTTGGGAGGGATTAATTTGCTTAACGTTTTGAAAAAACTACACTTTAAAGAAGTTAAATTTTAGATAAAGATTTATTGTATTTACACACATATTTAATCTTTTTTATGCATATCTTTCCTTAGTGTAGATTCAGATTTTCATTCAATGTTATTTTTCTCCCACCTGTAGAATTTCCTTTGTCATTTTTTTTTATACCACCTGTCTGATGACTATGAATTCTCTCGGCTTTCGTTGGAAATGTTCTTCATTTCACTTTCAGTTTTCAAAGCTATTTGCTGGTACAGAATTCTAAGTTGATTTTTTTTTTCTTCCAGAACTTTAAAGATGTGGCTCCATTCTCTTATTTCTGACAATGAGAAGTCTGAAGTCATTCTTATCTTTGTGCTCTAACATAATATCTTTCCCCCACCTCTGGCTGCTTTTAAGATTTTCTCTTTATCTCTTCTTTTCAGCAATTTAATTGTTATGTTCTCAGTGCAATTTTCTTTCTTTCTTTTTTAAAATTTTGCTTGGTATTTGTTAAGATTCTTATATCTCTGGGTTCACAGTTTTTATCAAACTGGGAAAACTTCTGTTATTTCTTTGAATATTATTTCCATTCCACATCTCCTCTTCACCCTTTATTTTTTCTGAGACTCCAATAACACATAGGTTAGGCTGCTTGATATTGTTCCACAGGACTCTGTTCATTTTTTTCCCCCAGTTTAATCTGCTGACAACCCTGCCCAGTGAAATTTTCATTATAGATACTATATTTTTCACTTCCATAAGTTCCATTTGATTATTTTTATATATTTTATTCCTTTCCTCATTAGAGTTATTTTCTTTTAAATTATGAGCACATTTACAGTAGTTACTATAGTTGTTTTAAAGTTTTTGTTTAGTAATTTCATCATCCTTGTCATTCCTTGGTCTGTTCATATTGATTAATATTTTTTTCTGGTTTAAGGTTTATATATTCTTGATTCTTGGCATGTTTAATAATTGTTTATTGAAGGCTAGACATTGTAAATTTCTTATTGTTGAGTGCTGGATTTTGTTGTCTTCCTCAAATAAGTTCTGTACTTTGTTCTGGTGGGCGGTTACATTACTTACAAATAGATACGGTCAGTCTTGATTTCAAGCCAGATTTTAATGGGTAAATGTAGTCATTCTCTAGGACTGATTCAGCCCCAAAAATAAAGAACAGCCCAAATATAAAGAATTTTCTGGGTACTCTACAGAATGCTCAGTGTATTAGTCTGCTGAGGCTGCCCTAAAAATACCACAGACTAGGTGGCTTAAACAACAGAGATTGATTTCCTTACAGTTCTGGAGTCTGGAAGTCCAAGATCTAGGCACTGCCAGCGTTGGTATCTG
The DNA here is from genome assembly GCA_963575035.1 of Avahi laniger. NCBI lineage: Eukaryota > Metazoa > Chordata > Mammalia > Primates > Indriidae > Avahi > Avahi laniger. The sequence goes on along the minus strand of CAUYSK010016200.1, from coordinate 11,223 downwards.
CTGAGGCCTTTCTTCCTGGCTTGCAGACACCTTCTCACTATGTTCTCACACGGCCTTTTCTCTGTACATTCTCAGAGAGACAGACAGATAACTCTTTTGAGAACTCTCTCTTGTGTCTTTTCTTATAAGGAAACAAGTCCTGTAGGATTATGGATCATCACAAAGAGAAACAGGATATTTCCTTACCTACAATCTTTCAAAAGTTCTAGAGGTTTTTTTTTTTCTTTTTCTTTTTTTTCTTTTAGTGTAGCAGTCAGGTTCCTTTATGGTTCCCCTACCTTTCCATTCTCTCTAATCAGTTTTATTTCCCAAACCTATCCAGTTACTATACTATTAATGCCACAGGACTATTGTGAGAATCAAATAATAAAATAAGGCTAAGTTCTCTACCAATGTTAATATTTTCTTCCTCTGTCATTCAAGACTCAGCTTAAAAGCTTCTTCCACTGTGAAGCCTTCTCTGTTGCCTATAATGTCTCTTCTGAACATCACAGTACTTGTAACTCTGTTTCTTAAACAATATTTAAGCAAGCGAATGATCTATTTCATGGATTGGCAAATGGTGGTTTATAGGCCAAATTTCACCAGCTGTCAGTTTTTGTAAATAAAGTTTTATTGGAACACATCAATGCTCATTTGTTTACTTACTGTCTGTGACTGCTTCTGCACTTCAACAGTGGAGTTGTATAACTGGACAGAGACCATATGGTCTGAAAAGATGTTTTTAGTGAAGAGTATACTATAGGCGATTATGCATTTTGTTTTTAATATTTATTGAATCTTTGAATTCTTCATCCTGCAGTGCCTGGTTTCTCAACCTCAGAACTACTGATGGGTGAAAAATTCTTTGTTGTGGAATACACAAATTCTGAATTCACCTTCAAATTAACCAAAACTTTTGAGATTCCAATAATTTGAGGCAGAATTGTGAATATATCCACCATGATTATTTCAGGCTGAACTGAAAATATTTATACCACCTTATTGGACTTTCTCATTTATTTTTTGGTCATTTATGAGAAGTGAATATGACTTCACTAGAAAGTTTACGTAAAAGCTTTGCCAGTAAGACACATCAGTCATTAGGAGGTTGCTTTTCAAGACAGATGAGTCACACAATATTCTTTACTACATTTTCCTGCTGGAAGGGGATGTGTAATGTATGTTACCACTTCTGTCATTAAGGGTATGGATCTTGCTTAGCATGACATTTTGTGGGATCCTAGTTGTGTGGTATTTATAGGCATCTAACTGGATGAATAACATCTGATAAGTTCAAAGCACACACACTAATGGTAGTATGGACATCTTCTTTCTGAATAAACTACAAAAACAAATCCAAATTCTGTGGTAATGCTTCCATCTGTCCTATGATATTCGTTATTGCAGAATATCGTACAGTGGTGGTGTCACAAATGTTATGTCTCTGGAGCATCATGTAACCTTGGGAGCAGGAATCTCTGAAGAGCCAAAGGAGAATAAAGGCTATAATTAAAAATAAGCCCCAAGAAATAGTTTCCATGTGGTTGTGCGAAGCCCTTGAGCACAGCTGGAAAATTTCAGGCTGAAATATGTTGGAACAATAGTTTACAGAGGAAAGTAGCTGGGTTTGTGGTTACATTTGGAAGTGAAATTCCCTTGCTTGGTCATAATAGCAAACTAGCTATAAAGTTTGGAAGAATATTCCCTCAAGAGGATTTTTACTCCCTGAGTTACAAAGAGAAACATAACAGATAATTTCTTAAATGAGAGTATGGGCTTATACTCACATTAGGAATAGTTGTAGTATATGCAAATAAAAATAAGTTTCAAGGCGTAAAGAAAAAATATAGACTTATTTAACAATACAGGTTGAAGAATCCAAAATGCAGGAGAAGAGATTAGGATGCAGTATAAAGTTGTAAAATAAGATTACATTTTAAATCTTGTGGTACAAATCTTTCCTTTTAGTATTTGAATAAACGTCTCAATATATCCAAGATCAACCTCTCATTGTCTTCCAGATTTAACTTCTTCTTCTGTATTTTTATTGTCATTGTTACAGGTTTCTTCTTCCTTCAAGTCACTTTAGTTTCATCAATTGTTAATTGCTTTCAATTCCATTGCTAATGAGCCATTCACATCCATGTTTATTTAATAAATTGTTGTAACATGTTGGGTTTATTGAAAATAGTCTTAAAAGAAATGCTAGGCAAGCAGAGAAATACTGTGAAGCTATAAAGTCTTCAGGTGTGGATAATCCCTTGGAAATGGGAGGCAGGGGTTGTAGGGTGGTTAATTTGTGGTTGATGAAATTTTAAGAAATCAATGCCTTGAAAAGTTAGAGTGGAATCCAGGGGTAAAGAGAGAAAAGCTAAAAACAGATATGTGGCAGGCATATGTGGGTAATCATGAATAATATTTTGGATGATAGGGGTGTATTTTAGAACAAGAATGTATACTGCTGCTGACAAGCAGTATTATCAAACTATAAAAAGTGATTCCAAATATTCGTCTGGGGTGGAAATGAATATCCCTTTTAAGAAAGTAGTTTCAATCAATGTTTCTTCAACCTTCAAACATATTATCAGTATATTGTTTAGTTATTAGAAAATAATGTTGGAATTTTGTTCACGGTTTTTTTCAAATAATGATAAATGTTTATCATTATCAAAAAGAAAGTTTAAAAGACTAAGGCAATCTATAGTTGTATTAATGTGCATGTTGGGCCAGTGGATTGGATATCAACACGTGATAAATTTAAATACTTTGTTGAGACCTAAGTCACAACTGGAAGTTCAGTGATTTGATGGATGTTAGAATTGTTCCCTGTTGTGTTAGTTTTATGTTGCTGTATAACAAATCACTACAAATTTAGCAACTTAAAACAAAATCCATTTTTTCATTTTATTTTTTTTTGAGACAGGGTCTTGCTTTGCTGCCCAGGCTTGATTGCAGTGGCATCATCATAGCTCACGGTAACCTCAAATTCCTGGGCTCAAGAAATCTTCTTGCCACAGCCTCCCAAGTAGCTGGAATTACAGGCACATGCCACCATGCCCGGCTAATTTTTCTATTTTTTGTAGAGATGAGGTCTCACTCTTGCTCAAGCTGATCTTGAACTCCGGGGCTCAAGTGATCCTCCTGCCGTAGCCTCCCAAAGTGCTTAGATTATAGGGGTGAGCCACTGCATCCAGCCAACAAAACCCATTTTTTTTGTCTCAGTTCTGTCAATCATAAATACATGAATGGCAAGGCTGAGTTCTCTGCTCGGTGTCTCACATAGCTGAATGAAAGGTGTCAGCTAGCTGTGTTCTCATCAGGAGAACACGTAGGCATCTCCCCATATTTTCTGTAATTGCCAGAATTTAGTTCCTCGCAGTTGTCAGAGAGAGGTACCCATTTCCTTGCTGGCCATCAGTGGGTGACTGCTCTTATCTCCCGAGGGCAATCTGCAGTCTTCCGAAGTGGCTTGCTCCATTCTCAAAGCAGCTGTGGTGCATCATCAAGTCCTCTTTGACTTCTCCTTTTGCCATCAGCTGGAGAAAGCTCTCTGCTTTTAAGGGCTCACATGATCATATTAGACTCAACTGGGTAACCTCTTTATCTTACAGTCAATAATCATAGGAATGATATTATGTTCACAGGCTCCAGGAGTTGGGGGAGCCATTTGGGGGGTATTTTAGAAATATTGTCTACCACACTTGTGTGTTGTCAGCACTTGAACAATGTGATTGTGAGTCACAACGTGACCCAGTAAGAAAGACAGCCAGAATGGAATTGTTCTTCTTGTTGGGACTGTAAGTACAACCTTATTGCATTTTAAGTTGATTTAAATAAAAAACAAACTGCAGCAAAAAAAAGCAAAATAAACTCTACTTTGAAGACCAGAATACCCTTATTAAATGAAAGTTGATAATGCAGGAATTAATAATTTTCAAAGAATTGAAAAATGACTATCACTTTTTTTTCGTAAATTTGAATACAATGAAGTTAGCATTTTATACAACTATTTTCATGATGCCGATAAATTGCATACATATTGGACAAGGAACTGTGGTGAGATAAAATAATTTATCATTCTTAGATATTTTCAAGGAGAAGCATAAGAATGAAATCTTGGATTGCCATGATTTTTCACGGTTTAAAAAAACAGTAAATTAGAAAATATTGCTTTCTTGAGAAAACATTTTCTAATGAAATTACTAGGTCTTTTCTGAGATTTTCTTAGTGAGATTTATATATATCCATACTCATCACCTGAATAATATTAATGAAAAAATTAAAAGATAAAAATAAAGATTTATGTATACCACCCTGGCCTCCCCTTCCACCCAACATTCACATCATGTTCTTAAATATGTAAGAACTCTTAAAAACTCTCATAAGAAGAAATTTTTGCAAAAAAATTTGACTAAATTATGGTTAATTATATAAACCATTGTAATTTAACAAAATTCATATAAGACATGTTCAAAGGCACACACATAATGATTTGATCCCATGAATATGCTTTTTGGGAATTTAATGGATGTTCCATTCTGAGAAAGAACATGAAATTAAATTTACTAAAAGAAAGTGAGTAAATCCGTTTCTGGATTTAACTGTAAACATGATTTTTTTTTTCTGCTTAGCAATGGATAAATAATTGATTTAAAAAATTTACAGATATTTAGCTGAAACTGAGTGAATTCCCATTTCTTATTTCTCAAATAAGAAATTTGTTAGTAAGAGAAAAAGTCAAAATTTATTAAAAAAGAAAGCTAGGAAATTATGAATTATTGCATGAGCCTGATAAACCTGTGTCATCTGTGATTATAATGTAAAACAAGCTAATTTTAATTAGATTTAGTTTATTATTTTTAAGGAATATTATATAAGCACTAGTACTTTTTGTCTTATAATATGTACTATTGTTATTATACTGGTTCCTACAAATTCAGTATGATTATCATTTATGGTTCTTTTCCTATAATATTAAAAGCAAAGCCAAATTATATTATAAATTGTTGACATTAATTATGCCAGGAGGAAAAAACCTTTTTTTCTTCTTTCCTCTTTTCATTCTTAAAAAGATGATTTTCTTTTAAATGCATAGGTGAAATATTATATCATAAATATATTCTTATTCATGAGAAATTCTATTCAATTATCTCATATAAAAATGCTTATGGGAATCAAATTTAATGATTTATCAGCATGTATAATTTACTTCTAATTTAGAATAAACTATAAGTACAGAAAAATCCATTAATCAGAATGTCATTAATTCAAAATGTGTAAATATTCAACTTGGACTAACTAAAGTTAATCTTTGTATGACCTATAAAGAAATAATTGACATTTAATTTTTTCACACAGAATAGGAATTAAGGCAAGGGAAATGTTCAGTCTGATATAAAAAGAATAATTTTTCCTTAGTTCTTTCATATGCTACTATTTTATCTTTTACAATATATCTAACTAGTACGTTTATCAGATATAGAACATCACATAGAAATATATTACCTTTCTCTAAAGCAATGTTAAACTTTCATAATTCATTCATTAATTCAATCAATAAACACTGAGTACCTACTATGTTCCAGGTATTGTGCAGGAAGTAATAATAATTTAATAGAAATATCAATGGAAACTATTTTGTGATAAGGAGACTGAAACATAAGATATTAAATAACTTGCCAAGGTCACAACTAGTTCTGGATCCAGAATATATACTGGGTAGTCTGACTCCAGAGGCAAAAATTCTCACCATTATACTAGCAATAGTGAAAGAAAAAAAATAGTATCCCTGCCCTCATTCAACATACATTCTACTCAATGGATACAGCATTAAACAAATAAATAACCACATGTATAATTACAACTAGTAATATATTTTAAGAAGAAAGGATAATTTTCTATGAGAAATAGTTGTGGGGAGACATCATTTAGGTAGAGAGATAAGTGAAGATTTCTCTGAGGCTATGATATTTCAGCTGAGACTTTAAGTAGGTTGAGTGAGAGTAAGCCAGTACAAAAATGGGAGGAAGAGAGGCAGATTTTCCATTGGGGACACATGAATGTGGAGGAAGACCCTAAGATGGAAAGAGGATGGTAGGTCGAGGTACTCAAAGTAAGTCAGCAAGGGGAGAATGGCATGGAATTGGATGAGATAGGACTTTGTAAGATTTACTTTTTATTTTAAGATCATTGGAAAATAACCCAAGGGTTTTCATCTTAAATAATTTTTCAGGGTGTAATTTTAAGAACAGATTAGAAGGGGAAGGGGGAGAAAAATTAGGGTGCTACTGCTGGAGATCAAGTACAAGAGAGTTTTGGCTTTGGCTAGATCAGTAGCAGTAGAACTAAAGATAAGGATTGAATTTGAGTTCTAGTTAATACACAAGTAACAGTGGATGTTGGTGTGGCGGGGTAACGGCGAGGGGGGGAAGGCGATGGTGATGAGGAAGAGGAACATGGGTGGAAGAAAGGAAGGAGGTCAAAAAGACCAAGAAGAAACAGCCAGAGAGGCAGGAAGAGAAACAGAGAGTATGCTGTCAAAAAGCCTAAGGGGGCGAGTGTTTAAAAGAAGTGTTCCAAGGTTTCAGAAACCCCTTAGGAATCAAGAAAAAGGATACTGAACATTTTCCATTATATTTGCTAACAGGAGGTCATTAATGGCTTTTGCAAGAAGAGTTTTAATGGAACGATGAGAGCTAAAGCCAGATTAAAAGCAGTTAAGGAGTGGGTGGAGACAGCCTGAATAAGCAATTCTTTTGAGAAGGTTGACTGTCAACGCAGTGCCTAGGAAGGAGTATACGCTTAAGGACTTGCTGGATTTAGAGGTAGGTTAAAGTACCCAAATTATTTGCTCCTTCTCCCATTGACAGGTGATTTTTAGTTATCCCCTCCTTGATTTGTACTGGCCTTAGCAACTTACTGACCAATACAATGTGGCAAAAGTGACGTTTGTGGACTTCTGTGAGGGCAAGTCATTAACAGTCTTACAGCTTCTGCCTGGGCTTCTTGGAATATTTGCTCTTGAAGCCATGAACTACCATGTAAAAAGTCTGAGAACTGAGATCGTGTTCTGAAGGAAACCAAGCTGGCCCCATGGAGAGGCTACATATCTGGACAGCCTCTTCTGTTCCAGCCATCCCAGTGCAGGCAACAGGCCATGAGTGAAGAAGCCATCTGGAGCATTGCAGCCTCAGCAGAGGGATGCAAAGAATCAAGAAACCCAGCTGACCACCCAAAATGAGGCTCCAGACATACGGCCCAGGTTGGGCTGTCGCAACCATCTTGACCCTGCTGGAGCCTCAGTTATTCTGGAGCAGAGAAAAACCATTACCACTGTGCTCTGCTTGAACTCCTGATCTATGATATAATGGACATAATAAAATAGTGTTGCTTTATGTCATTAAGTGTTGTAGAAGTTTTTTCCATGATAATGGATAACTGGAATGACCTTATGCATAGCAGCTATTCAATAAATACTTAATTTAACAGTATGCTTCATAAAAATGCAATTTATCTGATTTATTTAAAATTTTCCAGATACACATGCTTACATTGGACATTTATTATATGCAAAATAAAAATTTCTTAATATATAATTCAGGATTCCAATCATTTAACTGGTCATTTGCCCCTACTAGTCAAAATTAGTGAGAAATTTCATATTCATAAATTATTTACTCTCGAATTATTTAAACTTTTTGTATATTTAAAGAAACTTTTTTTTGATCCTTCTCAATTTGAAAAACATTCTGTATTGACTTGATATATACTTTCTTTATTCCAGGCATTATTTTAAAGGCTTCATGTGTATCGGATCATGTACCTTAAGAACAACCATGCCAAGTAGGCCTGATTTTCATCTTCATTTTGCAGAAGAATAAATTGATACATTAAGAAGCTAAATAATATTGTCAAGTTTGTAAGGGTAATGCTTGATCAAACAAGGATTTGAATTCAGGTGCTTGGACTCCAGAGTTTCCTGTACCGTTAGGTGACAGTCCTGGAACCCTCCGCCCCCAATGCATACATGTTGTTTGGGTCCTTTCTTTCCCCTCAGCATCTGGTTGCAAAAGAATATGTTGATTGGAGTCCTTGACTAGCAAGATAGGAGGAAAGTAAAGGAAAACTTTGGAACTGGGAGTACTTTCCAGGCTAGGTATTACAGTAAAAGCTTAAGCAAGCCTGAGGGAAAGGAGGTAGTTGCTAGAGGGATGAAGACAAGGAAGCTTCCCCTTTCCTGTCTCAGCCCAGGTCTGACCCTCACTCCCTTCAGTGCTGAAATGGCTGATATACTGAGCCTGAGTCAGTTCCAGAATATGTTTAAGATGTCATATTTGCTCCAAAATAAAATCTCTGACTCTCATTTTACTTAGAGCTTCCTATACATTTTGGCTATACTATGTGAGGTCTGAATGTTAAGTTACGCATTCAAATACAATAAATTTTAAGCTTTTCAGTCTCACATATATACACAACTGAATATTCACAGCCAACTTTATGGTAAATCCAACCTCTCCTCCTCCCAAAGTAGGCATAACCACTGAAATATAGGTGCTATACTGTTCTTCAGGAAGGTCTTGGCAGCTCTGGAATATTCTTCAACAACATTATCCCACATCAACCTTCAAGGAAATGACATTGGACTGCTACCAACGCTTTGTTATGTGTTACCCAGAAATATGACTCTCAGTGGTGAATTCTTGTAACTTTCTCTAAATTGATTATTCCCTTTAGGAGAACCTTTATGTGTTAGAGGTGACTATTGATTGAGTTGGCAGGATATAATTCTATAGCACGAAAGCAACTTGATAAAATTTTTAATGTAAGGTTGACTTTATCCCATTGAAAGTGATACTACGTGAAATTAAAATATCTTAAAAATGGAATTTTATACAGAATACAATGTCTGTTCTACACATTTGTTAAATAATGTTTCAGTTTAAACAGGTGTAATTTCTAGAATAACAATATTTGTGATCAACAACATCCTTACCATTTAAGCATATCTTCAATATAACTCCCTTGGAATGGAGAAGAAGGTATCACTGTAAATGTGCATGTGGGCAAATGTGAATTTATCATATGAAGCAAGCAGGGCAATGAAAGGAAAGATGAGGCCATCCAAGACAAGCATGCAGGTGCGTGTGCTGCAGGGGTAAGAGGAGACATGCAACAGAACAGGGAGATCAGCAAGTGGTAAAAGGAAAAGTCAGATTGGGACAGAGGACTAGGATGATGGTGGTTAGGTGACCACATAGTCTCTGGAGACTTCCGTAAGTGAGGCTCACAGAAATGTTTATTGATGGGCACTTGAATTTTTCTCCCACTCTCTTTTCATACCAAGCAAAGATTAACATTTTTCCTTCTTATAAGAAGGCTTTAGTTTCCAGAGAGTGATAATTTTCACAGCATGAAAAACCTACCATAGAGTTTTCTGACTATCCTGAGCTACTTAAATATATAAGATTCTACTCTCTAGTATTATCAGCATTTAGATACTTTTGGTATAGTTTTTATATTTCAGACATTGTTTTCTTATTTTTAGGAGAAAATGGCCGCTAGGTTTCGACCATTCATTTTCTGGCTCTTGATATCCCAAACTATTCAAACAGAAGGCGCAGGGTGGCACCCACTGCCTGTTGTCTCCCCGTGTTCATTCTCAGGCCTCTTCCAGAGGAAAGAGCCCTGAATGGCCTTGTGGGCCCTGTGCTCCTGAAAGAGAGCTCCTTTTCAGCCCTAAGGGATAAATCTTGATTACTCTAAGCCAGTTATGGTGATAAATTCCACCCAGTTATTGGTTTAAGCATGTGTATGTCATGTACTTCTTTTTTTTTTTTTTATTTGGTTTTTATTTTTTTAAGAGGTGAAGTCTCACTCGGTAAAAGCGGGAGTGCAGTGGCATGATCGTAGCTCACTGCAGCCCCTGTCATGTACTTCTGACCAATGAGATATAAGGGAAGGTTATCTGGGGCTGTGTCAGCTCTTAATTTATTGCCTCTCAGCTCTGAACACACCCCTCGGTATGTGCTCTGTGATCAATAACGGAATTCCTTTAACCATTTCTCCTCTAAAGTGATTATGCTACACTTTTTCAGTAGAGGGCGCTGGAGAGACATTGCAGGACAAAAAGGCTCCGCACAATTGCAGCCTGCGCTGGGGATCAGCTGTGTGCTTGTGGAGACTAGGGTGGAAACTGCCTGAGCCATAGGCCCAGAACACGATCTCTCTGTGACCTTGTAGCCTTGGCCTGCCGATGACCTGACTGGCCTGAATACAGCTGCCTGTGACCCAAGGAGTCAGTTGTCTGTGGAATTCTTTCTGTGGAAGAAACAAAGGTGTTGAAATAATTCACCCCATCCCACTCTGCTCAATTCACCTCCTTAAGCACCCCCCCCAATTAGTCCCCCTCCCCTGGGGATGTGGGGGGAAATCCACACAGAGGGTAGAGCTCCCTCTGCAAAGCCCCTCCCCACCAGCCCACAAGCCCTTAAGGCCTTTGCCCTGCACTAGGTGGAGCTGGAGAGGGGCTGCCTGTTGTGCGCCCCCCAACGCTGGAGAACTGCACATCTGGCGAAAGGAGCCAGCTACCCTGCTATCCAATGGCTGAACCACGTGTTTTCCAACAAGGCCTGGACTCCTAAGTTTTTCCATATCTTATAGTTACCTTTACTAAGGTTAATAACACTTATTTTAAACTTCCTATGTTTCTGTGTGGTTTCTATCTCCTGATTAGATCCGGACTGCTATAGCGGTTTCTGGGAAACCATCTCATGTGTAGTAAAAAGCAATGAATGAGTGATTGCTGCTCTTTTCTGCCCCTGAATGTTAATAAAGTACATGGGACTCCTGGAACTTCATTGGTCATTTTTGGCCAATGGCAAAAGACATGAAAGGAGTCTGGGTTTTTGATGATACCGTCATGCTCTTGATTTGACCCGTGCTGAAATGGTCTTACCTGCAGACTTCTGATGTGAGGTGGGGAAAAAATATATGTGAATTTAAGCTGCTTTTGCTTGGCTTTTGACTTACTTGCAGCACAAAGCACCCTATATAATATTCCCTTGTTTAAAGTCATTGTTACTCTAATTTTTTTTTATTTTTTTATTATTCCAAGATATTGTGAGGGTACAAACATTCTAGTTACACTTTATGTCTTTGCCTCACCCAAATGCAGGTTAAAGGCGTGCCCTTCCCTCCCTTTAGTGCTCCCCGTGTCCTTTAGTTCTAGATTTGCCCCCCCAT
>CAUYSK010016196.1:0-11176 GCA_963575035.1 Avahi laniger | reverse complement strand
GTTTGAGCTCAGGAGTTCGAGACCAGCCTGAGCAAGAGCGAGACCCCTTCTCTACCAAAAATAGAAAGAAATTAATTGGACAGCTAAAAATATATAGAAAAAATTAGCCGGGCATGGTGGCGCATGCCTGTAGTCCCAGCTACTCGAGAGGCTGAGGCAGTAGGATCGCTTGAGCCCAGGAGTTTGAGGTTGCTGTGAGCTAGGATGATGCCACGGCACTTGCCCCGGGCAACAGAGTGAGACTCTGTCTCAAAAAAAAAATCATTCGGGCGCGGTGGCTCACGCCTGTAATCCTAGCACTCTGGGAGGCCGAGGCGGGTGGATGGCTCAAGGTCAGGAGTTCGAGACCACCTAAGCAAGAGCGAGACCCCGTCTCTACTAAAAAATAGAAAGAAATGATCTGGACAACTAAAAAAATATATATATAAAAAATTAGCTGGGCATGGTGGCTCATGTCTGTAGTCCCAGCTACTCGGGAGGCTGAGGCAGTAGAATCGCTTGAGCCCAGGAGTTTGAGGTTGCTATGAGCTAGGCTGACACCATGGCACTCACTCTAACCCAGGCAACAGAGTGAGACTCTATCTCAAAAAAAAAAAAAAGATCATTCACCACAATCAAGTAAGATTTATCCCAGGGATTCAAGGATAGTTCAACATATGCAAATCAATAAACATGATGCATCACATCAACAGAATGAAGAAAAAAAACATAAGATCATCTCAATAGCCACAGAAAAATCATTTGATAAAATTCGACATTCCCTCATAATATTTAATAAAAACTCTCAACAAATAAGGTATAGAAGAAACATATCTCAACAAAATAAGGCCATTAAATAACAAACCCACAGCCAACATGATACTGAACAGGAAAAAGTTAAAAGCTTTTCCTGTAAGATCTGGAACAAGACAAAGATGCCCACTTTCACCACTTTTATTCAACACAGTACTGGAAGTCCTAGCCAGAGCAATTACACTAGACAAAGAAATAAAGGACATCTGAATTGGAAAGGAGGAAGTCAAATTGTCCCTATTTATAGACAACATGATCTTTTATATAGAAAACTTTAAAAATCTACACCAAAAAACTCTTAGAACTGATAAACAAATTCAGTAAAGTTACAGGATACAAAATCAATATACAACGACTGGTAGTTTTCTATATATCAACAATGAACTAGTGGGGAAAAAAAATCAAGAAAGCAATTCCATTTATAATAGCTACCAAGAAACCCCTAGGAATAAATTTAACCAAGGAGGTGAAATATCTCTACAAAGAAAATTATAAGATACTAATGAAAGAAAATGAAAAGGACACAAAAATATAGAAAGTCATCCCATGTTCATGGATTGGAAGAATTAATATTGAGAAAATTACCATACTACCAAAAGAGATCTACACATTTAATGCAATCCCTACTAAATACCAATGCCATTCTTTACAGAAACAGAAAAAAAAAGTCCTGAAATTTATGTGTAACCACAAAAAAATCCAAATAGCCAAAGCAATCCTGAGCAAAAAGAGGAAAGCTTGAGGCATCACACTGCCAAACTTCAAAATATACTACTAAGCTATAGTTATCAAAACAACAGGGTACGGGGCTATAAACAGACACAGAGACCAATGAAACAAAATAGAGAGCCCTGAAATAAATCCACATATTTACAGCCAGACAAAGGTTTTTGATAAAGGTGCCAAAAGCATTCATTCATTGGGAAAGGGATAGTCTTTTCAATAAATGGTGCTGGGGAAACTGGATATCCTTACACAGAAAAATGAAACAAGACCCCTATCTTTCATCACACACAAAAACCAACTCAAAATGGATTAAAGACTTTAATGTAAGACCCAGAAGTATTTAATATGAAACTACTAGAAGAAAACATAGGGAAAATGCTTTAGTACATTGATCTGGGCAAAGATTTTATGGAGAGGACTTCAAAAGCACAGGCAACAAAAGCAAAAATAGACAAATAGGATTATATCAAACAAAAATGCTTCTCCACAGCAAAGGGAGCAACCTGAAGAATGGGAGAAAATACTTGCAAACAATTTATCTGGCAAAGGATTAATATCCATAATATAGTAGGAACTCAACTGAACAGCAAAAAACCCAAAATAACCCAATTACAAAAGTGGGCAAATGAGCTGAAGAGACATTTCTCAAAAGAATACATACAAATGGTCAACAGGTATACAAAAAAATGCTCAACATCACTAATCATCAGAGAAATGCAAATCAAAACCACAATTAGATATCATCTCACCTCAAAATGACTATTATTAAAAGGACAGAAAATAACAAATGCTGGTGAAGATGTGAAGAAAGGGGAATGTAAATTAGTAAATACATTATGGAAAAGAGTTTGGAGGTTCTTCAGAGAACTGAAACTAGAACTACCATATATGATCCAGCAATTCCACTGCTGGGTATATAGTCAAAGTAAGAAAATCAGTATGTCAAAGAGATATCTACATTCCCATATTTATTATAGCACTATTAACAATAGCCAACATATAGAATCAACCTGTGTCCATCAAGAGATGAATGAAGTATGGTATATATACACAATGGAATACTACTTAGCCATGAAAAAGAACAAAATTCTGTCATTTGTGGCAACATGGATGAGCTTGGAGGACATTATGTTAAGTGAAATAAACCAGACACAGAAAGATAAACCATGCATTTTCTCACTCATTTTTGGAAGCTAAAAAAGTTGATCTCATAGAAGTAGAGAGTAGAATAGTGGTTACTAGAGGCTGGAAAGGGTGGGGAGGATAGCAAAAGTTGATTGGAAACAAAAGTACGATAGATAGGAGGAATAAGTTCTAGTGCTCTATAGCACTAAAAAGTTACTATAAAAACAATTTATTGTGTATTTCCAAATAGCTAGAATAGTGGATTTTGAATGTTCCCAACACAAAGAAATGATAAATATTTGAGGTGATGGATATGCTAATTACCCTGATTTGATCCTTACGGACTGTATATATGTATTAAAATATCACATTGTACCCCATAAATATGTACAATTATTATGTGTCAATTAAAAACAATTTTATAATAAAAGCAAGCAAAAAATGATTGTAACTTTGCTAAGTAGGATGTATAAGAAATTTATTGTTTAAATTCTTCTTATTTCCAAAGTAGATTTGGAGTACCCAAATACCCAAGTGTTAGTTTTATTTAGCTGACATTTTAACTTTTTTTCTTTCACATAATTTCAGAAAGTCAACAAAGCACATGAATTGGTTAACCTTAAAGAGAGCTATCTTTAGTGGCTTGGAATTTAAAGCACAAATAAATGAAGGATGTCTTTGATAAACAAATGATGTGTCATTTGGGACAAATGCAATATGATGTGTGGGTTCATGCAACATAGCCATCAGGATATTTCAGCATACTTGGTGGAGTTAAAATTTCCAAGGTGGGTGTGCGTGTACATGGTAACTTTGGTTGTTAATTTCACCACTATCTGGCCTCAGCTGAGCCTGTGCTTTTAGCTGTTTTTCCCGCAGTGGGGATGGATGGATGAATATACTCAGAGCCTTCTCTTACCTGATCCATCTTTTGACCAAAGGTTTACATGTATCAGGTGTTTGCTCACTAGAATCTGTGACCATAATAGTGCTATATTATCTGTCTCACCAGGGGATTGGACCCCAAGGCCTTGTCCTGTTAGTCCTAGAGTCTACTTAAGTATCCTAACCAACCATTCAGTTCAGGAGATATCAAATTTTTATATCAAATGGGCAAATCATGCTCCCTCACTATGCCTAAGTTTCTACATTTGTTCACAGGGATAATTTAAGCCAAAGTTTTGCCTCATAGCATATGTTGACCATGTAAAGGACTGCCTGCAAGTAGTTCATTTGTTTCTAAAATAACCGAATTAACTGGAAAGAAAGATAGAATACAATGTTAAAAATAGTTGTATTGAATAAAAACTAATTACAATTTAGTTGAAAATTGACTTTTCTAAACAAAAAGGTACTTTTTCACTTCGGGGACAATTTAATATGAGGATAAGAAAGAGAAAGAAATTGAGAGAAGTAGAAAGAAATTTTTTTTCTTATTTTTGAGTTAAAAATTTTAGGGGACCATACATATTTTAATCTCTGATTTTTCTTGCTATTCAGTAAAATGTGCATTTGTTATAATATGATGAATCCAGACTACTTTAAGTTTCAGATAAACTATCTTTTGCCATGCTATTAATGTTGTAATTATGAGAGTGAATTTTTCATCTGACACAGCATTTCTTCTTTGCATAATATAAAATGCTTAGCTTGAATTATGATCAAGAAGTGGCAGAGTTAAAACTTCGGGTCATAAATATATATTGAAATATGAATGGAGGTAGCAGGTCCAAAATGCTGGAAATGCAGCTGAATAAGCATTTAAAGGAGGGTGTGCTCCTAAATGACACCAATATATCTGGTTGCTGCCTGGTTGGGAAAGGGGTGAATCGACTTGCTAGACGAGTCCTACAGTGACTAAGACGAAGCTCTGAAATTGTGAGACAGTTCTCATGTCCTGTTCCCACAGGATGACATTTGTCAGGTAGAAAAGAAAGGAAAAAACTGCCAAGGAGTTTACCTTTCAACAAAATGTAAAACGGGGCATGGGACCTTAATGATAAAGCAGGGTTTCGGTCTTTGTGCAGTTAGTTTCTGAGTTGTTGGCTACCGTTTTGCATCTTCTAGCTGAATGCTCTACATGCCATGTTCCTGACTCCTTTACATGGAGAATCTCAGGTATCATGGTAGCACGATGCACCCGCATTACTATACGAACAGTCATTTTCAACGATCTAAAGACATGCTCAGTCCGTTTGATGAAGGAATTTTGGTTCCGCAAATTTTGGCTGGAGTGCAGTGGCATGATCCTAGCTCTCTGCAGCCTCTAACTCCTGGGCTCAAGCGATCCTCCTGCTTCAGCCTCCCGAGTAGCTGGGACTACAGGCATGCGCCACCATGCCCGGCTAATTTTTTTATTTTTTGCAGAGTCAGGGTCTTGCTCTTGCTCAGGCTGGTCTCAAACTCCTGGCTTCAAGCGATCCTCTTGCTTCAGCCTATTGAGTAGCTGGTACTGCAGGCATGAGCCACTGCGTCCGGCTGGCTCCACTAATTTTTTTTTTTCTTTTTTCCATTCTCCTTTACTTCATAAACACCTAGTTACAAGTTGCACAATTCAAAAACTAAAGGCAGAGAAGGGTGTGGGGAAGATTTGCGCAATGTATGTGTATGTGTGTGTATGTGTGTGTGTGGTCCGGAGGGCGGAGGCGAGAGTCGGGAAGCAGTCTGCTCCGTGCACAGCTCTGCACAGGCTGTAGCCCCTCGGTGGGGACTCTAAGGAAAGGGCAAAGATCCTGGGGGGCTGAGGAATGGAGGAGGCCCCTAAACCCAGAGCTCACCCCCAAATCCCTTCAATGCATGGCAGGGGTAGAATGGAGATGCTCAGGAGGTTCAAATCGAAAAATGAAGTTAGTCGTTACAGGAGAAGTGCAGTCATCATGGTAACGGGACTAAGAAGGAAAAAGAAGGGGCAGTGGAAGTTCTTCCTGAGACCCCCGGGGGAGACGGGGACCGAGTTGCCTGTTAATTTCACGTTAAATTGTGGGTGGGAGTTGGGGAGGAAATATTTCAGGGGATGATTCCTCAGCCGCTCAGGCTGCGCGAGAGAGGCTGAGGGCCTAGGGCCGCCGCCAGTCACGGTGGCACCGTCAGGAGCGGCCAGGCAGGGGAGGCCTCTCGGCCCTTTGTCCCCCACCCCCGCCTCATGCCCTTGACATTCGCAGCAGGGCGTTGTGTGAGCGTCGAGCTGTCTCCCTCAGCCACTCTGGACAAATGCCGCCGCCGCCTCACTCCCGTCCTCGTGGAGCCCTGCAGGAGGTGAGCCCGTCCCGGGTGTGACGCCCGATGGACATCTGCTCTAGGCCACTGTCTGAATCCGGAGCAGTCCTCCCGGTCTCCTGGACCCGGCCGGGGGCCGAGCTCGTCTCTGATGTCTCCTGGTAGACCCCATCACCCGAACCGGAGCAGGACATGACTGCGGAAGCCCCCCGACTTTCCCAGCATCCCGAAGCGGGGAGACAGCCCCAGCCTGCACCCTGAGGCTGGCGGGCCGGTCCCTGGCGTGCCGCCATCTGTGATCTGAGGAAGGGGCTATATCCAAAGCCACCCGGCAGCATACGGCTCTGTGCTGACGGTGAATAGCAAAGGGTCCATCAGGAACATGGGATCCCCAGGCTTCGCGTCCTTCATGAAGCAGGAGCATCCTGATTTTAGCTCCAGAGGGCTCCACACGGTCCGGGATTCGGGCTCAGAGGCCGGTTTCGGTTTCGCTTCTCCGTGCGCTGCAGGATTGGGGCCACCTGGACGCCAGGGTTAGTCTGGGCTTGAGCTCAGCAGCCTCCTGCGCCCCTCCTCGCGCAGCTGCCACCTCGGTACTCACCTCCCACACCCACCCCGGCCCACTGAGCCCGACTGGTTTTTACTCACTCTTTCGTTGTCTGCCTCCTTCCAAACAAGAAATAAATCAGCCAACTGCTGATACGAAATCATCGCTGCTTCATTGCCGTCCCGAAGCATGTGTCAGAGAGGGGAAAAGTAGAGGGATTGGCTTAATTCAGTGTGTGGACTAATGAGGAATCCCTTTGGAAAATTGTGGAAGACAAATCAAGGCCTGCTCAAATGGAGTAATCATGAGGTTGATCTTAGGTGTAAAACATGTTGATTTCTGTGAATAGCTCACGTATGTCTAGCCTACTCACTTACTAGCCTCTTTGTAATAACATTGTAGGGGATATTTTTTCTTTTTCATATTTCGTGTTTTACTTCTATTGCTACTTTGAAATTTTCATCACAGCAGGTAAAGCATTTGCTGAAAGTGAAAGGATGGGTGCTCAAAGACCTGTGAACAGTGCTAAGTGCTTTGACCAAGAATGCAGAGGTTCCGGTGGGAGTGGGGAGGCTGGGATCATTGGGAAAGCACGGGGGATGGATGTGCATGACGTATCATGTGAGCAGTGACAAGGGTTAACTGCACCGTCTCTCACTCATACATAAACGATAACCTCCAAAAAAGAGAATTGTGTGAATAAGCATGACAATTATCATCGTCACTTTTTATATAAGCAAATATCCTCAGGCAAAGGTTGACATTCAGATTTAGACTGAAAATTTAGTTCTGTGTCTTATATAGTGAATTTCTTGTTAAAAGTCTGCAAATCTTTTCCATTAACAGAAGGAATAAAATATTTTCCATTATTCATTTACATTAGAGATGCGCACATCTTCTATGATTCCTTTTCTCTGCCACCCTGTGGATTTTACTTAACACTGCAGTAGTAATGTTCAGAGGTGAATATGTCAGCTGGTTTACATTTTTTGATTTATCTCATTTGAATTTTTTCAAAAGATTGAGAGATACATTTAGTAAACATTTAAAAAATCCACCATAGATTAATAACAATAATCCCAAGAGCATCTAGGTCACTTTTAATAATTTTTTTTAAAAAAGTTTTTATTATTAAATTATCTTTTACTTAGGCTCATTTCTCATTCTTTTTTTCTGAGAGAATCTCACTCTCTTACCTGGGCTAGAATGTCGTGGCGTCAGCCTAGCTCACAGCAACCTCAAACTCCTGGGCTCAAGTGTTCCTCCTGCCTCAGCCTCCTGAGTAGCTGGGACTACAGGTGTGCACCACCATGCTTGGCTAATTTTTTCTATTTTTAGTAGAGACAGGGTCTTGGTCTCACTCAGGCTGGTCTCAAACTCCTGACCTCAAGCTATCCTCCCGCCTCGGCCTCCCAGTGTGCTAGGATTACAGACGTCAGCCACTGTACTCGGCCAACTTGGGCTCATTTCTATGAAGAAATGGAATGGTCATAACTTGACAAGAGTCTTGGTTAAGACCTCTATTGTTTTTTAATACAAAAACTTGCAAGCCTACAGGAAAGTTGAAAGAATTTTATAGTACATAACCACACACTCATCACTTAGATTCTGCCATCAATATTTTGCTTTACTTGTTTTGTCACTTATCATCCATACACCTATCCCTCTGTTCATTTTTTATTTTTTAGTGAATTTTAAATTAAGTTGTAGTCATCAGTACACTTCCCCCAATGCTCTTCACAAATGAGAGTTCAATATTTATTTATAGTTATTTTTCTTTCGAAGTGAAATTTACATACAGTGGAATGCACATATTGTAAGAGTACCATTTGATTAATTTTGATCCCCTTTAATCTCCTATAAAATATAGAACATTAATATTATCCCAGAAAATGTTTTCCTCCCCTGTCCCAGTCAATCTCTACCCCACCCCACCAGAGGTAGTCACTGTTCTGATTTTATCCACCGTAGATTGGCCTTGTCTACTCTAGAACTTCACATAAATGAAAGCATACAGTGTGAACTCTTTTGGTAAGGCTTCTTTTACTCAGCATAATGTTTTTTGGTAACAAAACATAGGAAACTTAATACATGGCGCTCTCTTTAAGCCATATTTTCTCTTTGCTCTCTTCTTTCCAACTGTTATCTTTTTTGCTTTGACTAATAATAATACTTGTTTCCACACTGGTCTTTACCAAGTACTTTCAAATCAGTGTTACATAAAAAGAAGCAAGTTACAGAAAGATATACCCAATCTATATGTAAATTTTTAAAATACAAAATAAAATTACATCAAGTTTATTTAATTCTCATGATCAGAGATTATTATTCCCATTTTCCCCACGGCAAAACTGAGGCAATTTGTCCTGGTCCGTGGATCTAGACAAAAATCTGCATCCCGACTCAACTCCAGCATGCTTTTAAGTTTTCTCATTATTTCCTTCCTCTACCGAAGTTTTATTAACATAGTGTTTTTGAAATCCATTCCTGTTGTTGCTTGTATCAGTTGTTCTTTCCTTTTTATTGCTGACTAGAATTTCATTGGCAGAGAACTGAGTATCTGGACAGGTTTCATTTACTCCACCCTTTTGGGGTTGTTTTTGCTTAGTTCCACTTCATGTTATATGTTTAGCTTCCTTTGAGCAGTAGTATAAGAAACAGCTGCATGAAACTCTGTATTTGGTGCAAGAAAGTTAATGAAGACATAATCTGTTTTATTAAATAGTTCTCCTTAATTCTCTTGCAATTCAGTGTTGGGAACATCTGTGCTTCTTTCTCTTGAGCTACTTGTAGTTTTTATGTTTGTTTGTTTATCTTAAAAACCCTGTGATTTATAACTGATCCTTTGGTCACTAGGAAGCTTAGAAATTGTGATCTATCTATTTTGTAAGAATTTCTGATATACTGTATCACACATTTTTGTTTTATGTTACCTCTGGCTTCATTTTACAATATCATCCTTGGTTTTCTCTTCATTTTCCTGTCTTTACCTATTTAGTTATATTTTTAGTTTTTTTTTTTTTTTTTGAGATGGAGTCTCACTATGTAGCCCAGGCTGGACTTGAACTTCTGGGCTCAAGTGATCTTCCCAGTGAAGCCTCCTGAGTAGCTAGGAATACAGAGGCGTGCCACCACGCCTGGCTTTTTTACCTGTTTTGATCCTGTGTATTTTGTAAACTTCCTCAAATAATTCCTGGACTGAGGCTAGTTCATATATAAATAAAATTAGGCTAGTTTGGCATACTGTTTAAAACGTTGATTATTCAGAGATAATGTGGCTACTGTATTATATATGTGTTTTTATGTATATAAAAATATTAATATACATATAAAATTGAAAATGTTTGGGACAGAGATGAATTGTAAGAATAGGTTAAACACTTTTTTTGGTAATTAGGGTAATTAGAAATGCTAGTCATGTCATAATTGCAGCACTATTCACAATAGCTAAAAGGTGGAAACACCCTGTGTCCATCAGTAGAAGAATGAATAAACAAACTGTGGTACATACATACAATGGAATATTATTCAGCCACAAAAAGAAATGAAATTCTGGTACATGCTACAACATGGGTGGACCTTAAAAAACATTATGTTAAGTGAAATAAGCTAGACCCAAAAACACAATATTGTGTGATTTTACTTATATGATATGAGGTGTCTAGAAAAGACAAATTTATAGAGACAGAAAGAACAGAAGTTCCCAGGGCTGGGAGAGGGGGAAATGGGAGAGTTATTGCTTCATGGTTACAGAGTTTCTGTTTAAGGTGATGAAAGAGTTTTAGAAATAGTGGTGATGGTTACACAACATTGTGAATGTATTTAATGCCACTGAATTGTGCACTTAAAAATGGTTAAAATGGTAAACTTCATGTTATACATATTTTTCCATAATAAAAAATGTTATTGTATTTATTTATTTGTTTACTTATTTTTTTAGAGACAGCGTGTTGTCCAGTCTGGAGTACAGTGGTGCAATCACAGCTCACTGCAGCCTCAAACTTCTGGGCTCAAGCAATCCTTCCACCTGGGACTATAGGCGTGAGACACCATACCCAGCTAATTTTTAAATTTTTATTTCTGTAGAGACAGGGTCTCACTATGTTGCCCAGGCTGGCCTTGAACTCCTGGGATCAAGCAATCCTCCCTCTTCAGCCTCCCAAAGAGCGAGGATTATAGGACTGTGCTATTGTGCCCAGCCTAAAAAAAATGTAAAAACATATAAACACCATTCTTTTGTGGTCATGGTCTTTAGAGTTGCTAGTCTTTGAATGGGTTGTTTCATCCAGTTTTTCCACAAGACATCCTAGAACTCATGCCAGGTATAGTTGATTGTTATAAAGAAGATCATGTTTTGCTAAAAGAACAATATTATTACTGGGAGTTACATTTAAGAGTACATGACCAAGGAAGCAGTATTATGTAAATTGCAGAGATGACCAGAAATATGCCATAAGAACCAAGACACCGCAATAATTCTCATGGCTTGGGACTATGTGTGTGTCCCACAATAGTCACAAACAGAGAGTCAGTAGGGACGGGCAGGGCCTGACTCGAGACACCCACTAGGCAGGGCTGACCCTGTGCAAGGGAAAGAATGGTCTGCCTCCGTCAGAGCAGTGGGACAGGGAAATAAATTCCGTCAACAAATTGTCAGATCAGAGGATATATTATGGATACTACTAAGTCATTTGATAGGGTCCCCAGACACCCTATTTCTGAGCTTTTGATCTGTGAAACTGCGTAAATCCTTAACTCCACCCTGCTACC
>CAUYSK010016194.1:0-12452 GCA_963575035.1 Avahi laniger | reverse complement strand
TCTTCCACTCGTGCTTTGGCTCTGACCCTCTCTGGCTCAGGAACTGCATTCCTACTGTCCCTTCTTTCTGGTAGTGATCCATCTTATTAGCCTCTTAAAACATGTTCAGGTCTCACAGATAAACCTTCCTTCGAATCCTCCTCTATTGCCCCATTTATCTTCTTCCCTTCACAGACTCTTCAAAAGACATAGAAATGTATTTTTCTACCCCTTTTTCTTATTTCCTATTCATTCCTCAGTCCTCCTATCAATCCACCAGAGCTGTTCTTTCAAAGTTTGCGGGTGGCCTCCGTATTCCTCCAAAGGCCGGTGCAGAGAACATCTCCATTTGCATATGGCCCCCTCCACTGCCCCCTAGTCCTGGCCATCATCATCCCTCACTGGGTAGAAGTGTCACTGCCTCCAAACCAATGGCAAGAGCCCACTAAGTGGTCTTTAATTTTCCATTCTGACACAACCTTCCAGAGATACTCATTTCCTGCATTGCAGCAGACGTAATGTTTTTGAAACAGAAGCCAAAATCATATTGCATCCTTTACTTAAAGCATTTCAATGGCTGCCCATTGACCCTAGGACGAACCCCCAAAGTTTTAGTGAGGTCAAAATTGTTCAATGGTATGGTCCACTGGCTACCTCTCCAGCCCGTGCCAGTTTTTTTTTTTTTTTTAATCCCTTTCTTCAACCACTCTGATCTTTTCTCAGTTCCTTAATGGACCATGTTCTCTCCTGCCACAAAGGCTTAAACTCACCGGCCCTCACCAGATCTCACACCTATTAATTTTTACACATGCCTCTCATCTCACCTTTAGCCACTTACCGCCACACGCTAGCACAGGTTCCATGTAATATACCCTCACAAAATAATGTTCTTTCCTTCAGACAACTCCCATTTGTGATGATTTATTGGTGAGGTTTTTAAAATATTAATCTTTATCCACCTTTCTGTGAGCTCCATAGATTGAGCTTCTTTTTTGCTCATAATTGTTTCCTCACCATTTATGTGCATAGGACATAAGAGAAATTTAACAGTTTGCAAAAATAAATGAATAAATCTCTGAGTAAGATATTCATTATCTCCTTGTTCCCCATTTTAATGCTGGATCCATGGCGATATGAGAGGATAAAGGATAGGGAGGAGACTAGAGGAGATAAAGTAATACTGAGCTTATAACCCCTTTTTAAATGTTTACTGGGTTGGTCTTGGGCTGACATCAGTGGTCTCTGACTCTTCTTTGTTGTACTGGGAACTAAATCATCCGTGACCTTCGGGGATGAGTTACAGAACAATTACACTGGTCACTTTCCCATGAAGTTTTCTCACTGAATCTTTGGTAGCCTGTTTCACAAAATTCAGACTCCCTGTCCTGGACTGAAAGGCTTTTTGAAACTTCAATTTATGTACCCTCTCAAGGACAAGCCTTCCACTGACTGATGCTAATTTTTGTCTACCTTTTCTTATATGTCATCCCTCCCTTCCCACTGTGCTCCATGTCCTCTCTTCCATGAGTCAGATCCCTTCCTGTGTAACTAATTCCATAGAGGCCAGGCTTGGTGAGGTCATGTCTTAAGTTATTTCCTGCAGCTGGCCTTCTCCATGGCTTACTTAGCATTAAACTGGAGAAAAATACACACGAAAAAATAAAATTAAAAAAGAAAATCAATGCCACCATATTTTTCTGTGTGGATTTATATTTATGTGTAACCCTGAATATGTATAGCTTTGTAAATGTGCTTTGCTGCTCTTCCATGTAAATTTTTTGTTTGTACAATATATCAGATTTCTATAATACACGTCTGTATATATCAGGTTTCTATAGCACACACCCTTACCTTATAGCAAACACACAAATATTGACAGATATATTTTAAAAACTATCACATTCTGCAACAGATTTAGATTTCCCTGCAAAGAAAAGCATCACTCAAACTAAAATGTTAGTTTTAAAGCTTTGTAATCAATAGCAATGTATGTAGTGTATACCACTATTTTGTATAACCAAAGAGAGGCTCAGAAGGATGAATTTATAAAATCAGTAGAAAATACAGACATTCTCTGCCTCCTACAAAAAAAATCCATCCCACCCCCTTTTCTCACTTTTCAGTCAAAGGGATGACTATGAACTTCTGAAAGCATGTTAATGTATTATTTATGAAAGAAGCCCAAAAAGACTTGCTTGGTGCATATTTTGTAATGTGCCAGTAAGGTCCTTCCTTCAATCTAAGAAATAAAGGGGTGAATAAAAATCTCGTCAACAAGCACAAGGATATATGTCATTATCAGTTTGAGGATTCGATTTTCCTAGAAGATTACAAACACATCTTTCTAAAACTGCTGATCCAACAATGCCTCAGATATAAACTATTTTTATTTGATCACAAATTCAAGTATTTAGGATGATTGCAAAATCATGTAGAAACTAAAGGTGTCATTATTTTTTACTATGTGATGTATATATACACACACATTGACTTAGAATTATAAATAAAAGTTCTATACATAAATAAAATTCTGTAGTTACATTATTGAATTTATACTCTTTTTAAAAATTTCTCCACAATGCTGAGTTTTAAAAATTGGGCAAAAAGAAGTTGGTTTTTGGTCAAATTTATTTAAAAAGGTATGCTTATGGGAGTAAAAGTTTCTATCTAGTGGTAAAAATATGCAGGTGAGATTGAATGCTTGATAGTACCTTTCTTACACTGGCTCTCCTGCCTTGGTTACCAGGCTGCACAAGTACTCCTTTCTGTTGTACATGGAGCAGTATTATCAGCCATCTTGGTGTTTCCCCATATTACAGACATTTCTTCCCTGACAGATATTCTAACAATTCCCTCAGAATTGAGCTCTTCTTTTATAATGTAGTTACATTGTCTAATAAAGCTGTTTTCAATTATATTTCTTCCAACGATTACTAAAATGTTCAAAAGTTGAAAGGATATTACAGTGAAAACCATATACCCAGCACTTAGATTCTATAATAAACATTTACTATAGTTTATTAAATATCTTTACATTTGTTTATCCCTCTATCGCTACATAAATCCATTTAACTTCTGATGTGTTTCAAAGTGCAGGCATTGGTACAATTATTCCTTAATACTTCGATATGCATACTAAAGTTCTACATTTGGTCACATTTCTTTTTGAGATATGGTTTACATACCATGAGATGAACACTTTTTAAGTGTACCACTCTGAGTTTTGTAAACAACATATATCTGCCTAACTCTTAGGCCTTGTGAGATACAGAACACCCTAGAAAGCGTCCTCATGCCCCTTTCTCAACCTATCCTGACTTCCAGAGAAAAATTCTTTTCTAGTGTAGTTTCCAGCAATGGTTAGTTTTGCCTGTCCTAGAACTTCATATAAATGGAATCGTACAGTACACAGTAGCCCCCCTTATCTGTGTGGTATACATTCCAAGACTTCCAGTGATGCCTGAAACTGCAGATAGTGCTGAACCCTATATATGCTGTATTTTTTCTTGATCTGATAACTGAGATAGCTACTAAATGACTAATGGGTGGGGCACATATACAATGGATATGCTTGACAAAAGATGATTCAAGTCCCAGGCAGGACAGAGTGGAACGGCATGAGATGTTATCACCCTACTCAGAATGGAGTACAATTTAAAATTGCTTATTTCTGGAATTTTCCATTTAATATACATTAAGAGACAGGGGATAGCTCTGCTACCCAGGCTGATCTTAAACTCTTGGCCTCATGCAATCCTCTCACCTCAGTCTCCTAAGTAGCAGGGATTACAGGTGCAAGGTACTGCAAGCAGCTCCCATTTGACATTTATATTATTAGTTTCATTGCTTCATTAGGAACTGTATCTCCATAAATAATACCTTGTGGTTTTCTCACTTCATCAAATATATTTACAAAAGTGAACTAAATATTACTTGCATAAATTCTGTCTTTATTTTTTCATAATCACTCCCATTTTTATCTTTTATTACTATTGCCACATTAGCATCTTTGTTTGAAAGAGTCCAGTGAAGCTTGTTTCTTAATGTATAAATTTAAAATAATTCAAAATGTACTTCCTTAGTTACTAGTTGCAAATAATAAATTTAGAAAAAAATGTGACTCATCAATGTAAGATATTGCCATAAAAATAAATGCTTACATTTTTTCAGATACTTATGCGTTGTGAATTAGAGATGACAGATTAACCTTAAGACATCACATCTCACAACATTATCATACAAGGCATACAAGTCTGCAGTTTTCCCTATATGAAAACCAATCCATGAATTCAACAACAACTGAATTGGTCTACATTATGTTCAAAAGAAGAAATCTGCCAACCATGCTTGCGGATGTCACAATAATGTCAGATAACTACAAAAATGTCTAAATGCTTACACTCAATTACACTACTTATCTTTCTGCAGATCTGTAACAGAGTTGGGGTTCTTTACCAATCCACAGTCCATAGTTTGCACAGCATTGGTCTAAATTGAAGATTAACCCAGTGTACCAAAAAAGTGAGCATTCCTCATTTTCATATCCACTGTTTTTTTTTTATGTAACAATGCTGAATAATAAACTAGCTGAGGCAGTGTAGATACATCAACTTCATGATTTATGTCTATACCTACCTAACTAGAGTCTACTTGAGAAATCACAGGTTAGTACCCCAAAACTTCAAGACATATAAATTTGGATTTACAAATTAAGTTTAGAACATACTTTCCTAAGTTTCTCATCTACTCCACCCAGGTTCCTTACCAAAATTTCATTTGATGTGATTCTACAGTACTTTCTATCCTAAGGCCATATTTGGCCGCACTTCTGGCTCCTTCAATTTTCATTTCATTACGTGATAAAGACTAGATGTTCTCTATTATGCCTTACCAACATTTTGTGTTAAACAAATCTATACATATTTGCATTTATTCTGCTTCTTAGATGAAGCTGGTTTTTCTTGATATTTTTTATGTGTTCATTTCTAAATACTGACACCATCTTTAATGCTTTATTTTAATCAACATAATAACAAGATTAATAATTTTAAGCTTCAGTGACTTTAGATCATTAGTCTGATAATAATTGGAAGACAGTTCCATCGAAAGAGGGGCTGGGTGGGAAATGGGGAAGGAGGTGACCCTAAAGGTCCACTACCTAAAAAGCCACATGAGGACAGCACCTCTCTGCTGCTGAACTACCAATACACTCAGTGAGGAGCTCAATTCCCTTATTCAATGAAGGGTTGTTTGCTGGATCTTCCTAAGGCTTCAAAATCTTTGAATGGACCAAATGATAAGACATTCCTTGAAACAGTCAAAATGCCAACTACCTTGGAGAAGTGGAAACAGCATCTCTTTTATTCCTGTAGATCCCACATTATCACGTGGGTTCCAAAGCTGCAGTACCTACACCCCCAGTCTCAAAGAATACCTAGTGAAAGAGCCTTTGTCATCTCCGTCTGTTATGATTTAAAGTGTGCATTGGGAGGATGAATCCAGAAAGAAATAGAATGGTATGAAAAACAATAGATTGGAAGTAGGAACGTCATGATGGTTAGAGTCATGGTGAAAAGTAATGGGGGTCTAAGTTAATACAGGGGAATAAAAGAACAGAACAATTTTGAGGAACGTTACAGAAATTGATTGGATATAGAACAGTAACGAAGGTGGGGCTTTGAGAGATTTGGAAAGAAGAGTAAATTAGCAGATTTTTTAATAAAATTTGAAGTGCCACTCGGTTTAAGTAACAGCCATAAATTAGATATCTGTATAATAAAAATTCCCATGAAGATGTGAAATAATGGCAAGTGAAAGCATTTGGATAAAATTATGGGCAAATTATTACAAAAATAGTTATAAGTGATGACTAAATGATGAGGCAAGAAATAATTAGATGTTTGTTTTCATACCCAAAGGGCATTGAATTACAAATTATAGTTTTTAAAATGTCCTAAAATGCAGCATATATAAAACATTGCAATATAAAAATTCATATAATTAATTAGAAAAGCATAATATCATAAGACCCCAAGAGAGAAAATAGTCTAATAGGCAACAAGTTGAAGCAGAGGATTCTTACAGAAGGAAATATAGTCAATGAACATTTGAAACAAATTCCATTTTACTAAAATTAAATTCAAAATATTAATAAATTAAGATTTTCATATTTAATACTGTCAAGCTTAACAAGTTAAAGATTTCTAAAATATTGCGATTTCTGTAAATTGGGGAATATGGGATAATGAAGCCTCAGCTATTCTGGTGTAATATTCCCAAAAAGCAATTAAAAATAAATATCAAAAGACTTAAAAATGTTCATATCTGGATTTATATTTCGACTCACCCTACAGATATTTTCAGAAATGCGAAGACATGAAATAAAGGCTCATTATAACTTTAAAATATCAAAAATTGAGGGGGACACAAATGCCCAATCATATTGCCCCACTAGTTTTTAAATACTTTTATGGTAAAGAACTTTTTTTTTTTTTTTTTTTGAGACAGAGTCTCACTCTTTTTGCCCGGGCTAGAGTGAGTGCCGTGGCATCAGCCTAGCTCACAGCAACCTCAAACTCCTGGGCTCAAGCAATCCTTCTCCCTCAGTCTCCCGAGTAGCTGGGACTACAGGCATGCGCCACCATGCCCGGCTAATTTTTTCTATATTTTTAGTTGTCCGATTAATTTGTTTCTATTTTTAGTAGAGACGGAGTCTCGCTCTTGCTCAGGCTGGTTTCGAACTCCTGAGCTCAAACAATCTGCCCGCCTCGGCCTCCCAGAGTGCTAGGATTACAGGCATGAGCCACCGCGCCCGGCCCATATTTTTTGAATTTTGTAACATATTAGGTACAAACTGTTGCATAAATTATGTAGACATTAATATTTATAAACTTGTGGGAAAATGCTTCCAATATAAAGTTAAAATAGACTAAAAAAAAATACATATTATACATAATCTATACAAATGAGAGAAATTTACTAACATTTTCATGTAGCTATGTAAAGATTTTTTTAATTAGCAGAAATATCATCTTTTTAAAGTGTTTCTGTGTTAAATCCATCACATTGCATATACCACTGAGTAATCTATTTTATGAATGTATCACAGCTTGTTTATCCCTTGTGGTAGCCATGGGGGTGTGCTTCTCGGTCTCCCTTCATGAGACTACAGAAGTGAGGAGTGCAGACAGCTGACAGCCTCCAGCTGCAGTCGTTTACAATCTGCCGATTATATAAGACAAATCATGCTTTTCCTGGGCGGCACCAGCCAATGACTAATGACTAGAGCTTGTATTCTAGGGCCTAGCTTTTCCCAGGTGTGATACCTGCATCATGTTCTTTAGGATTCTCTATCTTATTAACGCTCTTTTGCCTCTTATCTTTTACAGATATTTCTCCCAAAACACTTGCAAAACTCACTCTATTTTGGAATCTACTTCCCAGAGGACCCAAACCAACAAATTCATTCACCTGTTGATGGACATTTGGGTTAATTCTGCTTTTTGGCTATTAGGAATAAAATTACTATAATTTTTAGAGGAAGCATGCTTTTATTTCACTTTCACTTAGATAACCATCGAGAGTGAAATTGCTGGACCAAGTTATGTGTATGCGTAACTTTATTAGAAACTGCTAATGTTCCAAAAATGTTTTCCAAAGTAGCTGTAACCTTTTCATTCCCACCAGCAATATATGAGAATTATCATTGTTCCACATCCTTAACAACACTTGATATCATTTTTGAAAAAAAAAAACATTTCAGTGGTTCTATATAGGTCTCTCATTGTGGCCTTAATTTCTATTTTTCTGATGTCCAATTATATTGAGATCTGTTTGTGTGCTTAAGGTTTCAGGCCTTTTAATTTGGACTGTTTTTCTGCTTATTATTGCATCATAAGAGTTTTTGTATATTCTAGAAAGTATTCCTTTCCTGAAGGAATATTTTCTCTTATTTTTTGTAGATTTTTTTTTTCATTTTTCACAATGGTGTCTTTTGAAAAGAAGGGTTTAACTTGTTAAAGTGTAATTTATAAGGTTTTCTTTTTTTGTGTGTGGCAATTTTCCTTTAATTTAATTTAATTTTATTTAATTTTTTTTTAATTTTTTTAATTTAATTTAATTTTCCTTTAATTTTAATTTAATTTCCTTTAATTTCCTTTAATTTGTTAAGAATTCTTACAGTCTTATGTTTTATATTTAAGTCTGTGATTCATTTCAGATTAATCTTTGTGTAATTTGAAGAAGGGGTTAAGGGTTTTTTCTTAGTAAACATAGATAACCAGTTCATTGAAACTATTTGTTGAAAATACATTCTCCATGGAGATACATGTTTGGGCACATTTTCAAGAACCCATTCACCATGTATACATAAGTCTATTTCTAGACAAGCTACTCTGTTTCATTGATTCTAAAGTCTACTCTTATGCACAATACCACACAGTATTAATTATCATAGTCTATGGGAAGTATTGAAATCAACTTTGCTCTTTTATTCAAAGTTTTTAATTATTCTAGTTCATTTTAATTTCCAAATCTGCTTGTCTTTTTCAGTTCCAGAATTTTTATTTGATTCTTTTTTATACTGTTTTTTTCTCTGCTGATATTCCCTCTCTGTTCACTCATTAAAAATATATTTCCCTTTAATTCTTTTAACATATGCATAAAAAGAAAAAAAATCAATAGAAGATCCATAGATGATCCAGATGTTAGATTTATCAAAAACTTTAAAGCAGCTATTATATATGTCGATTTCAGTATATTCCAATAAATTAAGTTGCCTGGATCTCTTGACATCTGACTCTTTAGCTCAGCATGACTGCTATGCTCCACTGGGACCCTGGCTTACTGTGCTATGGTCACAATATAATTCCTAGGCAGATAGCTGGACTAATATTGGATCTTGCCTTCAGTGTCCCAGTCCTCAAAGACTTCACTGTTCTACTGCCTCTTGTGCAGTGCCTGAATACAGTTGCTTTCTCTATTTTGCTCAGTTTTATGATTGTTTACAAGAACTAGTCTAGCAGATTTTTCTCTTTATAGCTGCAAATGCTAGATTAGGTTTGATGATAGAATCAATATTTATAAGCCAGTTCTATCTAATAGAACTTTGTGCAATGATGGAAATGTTCTATATCTTTGCTACCCAATGAGGGGCTACTGGCTGTATGCAGTTGTTAAACACTTAAAATGTGGTTATTGCAATTTAGGAACTAGATTTTAATATATTATTTAATTGAAATTGTCATGTGAGGCTAGTGACTTCTACATTGGACATGCGGTTCTAAGTAACAGGGATAAAAGCACTTAACTCAAACCAGAACTGCCTTATTTGAGTAAATTATCTTGATATTCATTATTTGAGTCAGTTGTGTCAGTTTTCTGGCTAGCTTGTTTTGTTTTCTTACTTACATTTTGTTTGGTTCTCAGATATCTGCCCACCCCAGACACCACAAATCACTCTTTCTGTGATGTGCTTTCTCAGACTTCAGTTTCTGTATTGCATCTGACACGATACTGATCTTAACTTTCACTCTTGCTGTTCCTGATTTATCCTGGTTTTTTTACTCTGATTCAAAATTTTGTTCTAATTTTTAGTGTAAATAATAGCTCTCTTACATATAAAAAGTGTCTTCCAATAACCCTTAAAATCCACAAGAGCAATAAGTAAAGAGTCTCGTTATGAATGTTTCTCTATTTTAATATTATGACTCCTAGTGTGAACTGAAGGTTTGCACTTAGATGATCAGATGCAAATCTGTTTTCCTCATATTGTTCTAAGTTTATGCTATTAGAATATTGTCAATATTATATCATTTTTATTCTTATTTTCTTCTACTTTATAATTTAATGTGCAAGTTATAACTATTAATTTAGATAAAATTGGCCACTCCAATAAAAGGAGATTTTTATATTTTAACATCTACCTGCTATAAAGTAACATAAATATACAAAATTTAGATATAGGGAAGGGGGAGAGCAAAATAGCAGAATAAAACTCCCCAGTGATCATCCTCCCACAGAAATATCAATTTGAACTATCCATGCACAAAAATAGCTTCATAAGAACTAAAGAAACCAGGTGACAGATCATAGTACCTGGTTACAGCAAAATAGTAGAAAAAGATGAATTGAATATGGTAGGAAGGACAGATTTACATTATCCCTCCCCCAAGCCCAGGTAGCACAGCACAGAAAGAAACACCTTCTGCTTAAGGGAAAGAGAAGGGAGAGAGCACAGGACTTTGCCTCGAACCCCAACACTGGCCCACCGTAGTAAAACCCCGATGGGGTAAGCCCCCAAAGCTTCAGATTTCAAGTCACTATCCACAAACTGAGCCTCTGGATCTGCCCAAGCACCAGAAAGAATCTCACAGCCCCAGGCTTCAGGTCAGCCCCAAAGTTGTGCCAGCCCTAGTAGTGCTAGGCTTCAGACCATGCCAGACAGTTTGCCCAGAATCTCCAGACAGGCTGACTGTTGAAAGGCATTGACAAAGCCAGTATGTGAAGCCTACTTTCAAATGTGCAAACATTAATGCATGGCCACAAGGATCAAGATCAAGGAATATGTCATCACCAAATGAACAAAATAAATTGCTAGTGCACAAGCCTAAAGAAATGGAGATGTATAAATTGCCTGACAAAACTAAAAACAACTGTATTAAGAAAGCTCACTGAACTTCAAGAAAATACAGAGTAAAAATTAAATGGAAGGAGGAAAACAAAAAGTGACCAGAATAAGAAATTTAATAGAAAGTTTAGACATAAGCATATTATAATCTAAATAGACAAAAACCCCACACAAACAGAAATCCTAGAGCTGAAAAATACAAACAATGAAAAATGCAATAGAAACCACTAATAGAAGAATTGACTAAGCAGAAGAAAAAAATCTGTGACCTCAAAGACAGATTATTTGAAAATGTATAGTTAGAAGAAGGAAAAAGGAATGAAAAAGAACGAAGCTCACAGAAGTAATGGAACTGCAACAAAAGAGCAAATTATCAAGTATTAGGAGGTTGAGAAGGAGAAAAGAAAGACAAAGGAATAGAAAGTTTATTTAAAGAATGGCAGAAAACTGTCCAAACCTAGAGAAAAATGTAAATATCCAGGTAAAGTAATATCAAAGATCTCCAATAATATATAATACAAACAAGAGTACTACAAGACATGTTATAATGAAAGTCTCAAAAATCAGAGAATCTTGAAAACAGCTAGAGAAACATAAACAACATATAAGCTGTTCCAATATGGCTAGATTTCCCAGCTAAAACTTTACAGGCAAGGAGAGAGTGAGATGATATATTCAAAGAGCTAAAGGCAGAAACAAAAAAAGAAAAAACCCCTGCCAATCAAAAATACTGAACCCAGCAAAACTCCTTAACAAATGAAGACAATATAATGACTTTACCAAGTCAAATAGCAATAAAGTGCTGAAATGCTTTTTTGGGACAGACGTTGTGGCCGTGTGAGTTATTGTCACAGATTTTCATGTCTGTCTTGGAGTTGAGAAGAGGTCGTTGCCTCTGGCCATCTCTGCAGAGGGGTGGGTGGGCATTACTGCTGGGCATTGCTCTGGGGCAGAGAGGGCAGTGCAGAGAGGCCGAGGGAAAGGAAGCAGCCCTGGTGGTGCAGAAGGTGAGGTGTGAGGCCTGGCTGGGGTGGGCTGGGGTGTCAGACGAGGGTGCCTGGGTCCCATCTCATAAGCAGGGAGAACAGAGAAGGGGTAGGAGTCCTGGAAGGGAAATGGTGTGGGAGACAGGCTGCTGGGTGGGCTGGGGGAGCCGTGAGGTAGGCAGAGGCCGCAGGACCAGATAATAGGCTGAGTCAGTAGCACCAGTTGTAGGAAATCAATGTTCAAAGAGGTGTGAGGCCTCCAGGCCTCCTCACTCAGTGCTGTCTTCCTTCCACCAGACTGCAATTTCAGGCCACTTAAAGTTAAGACAATAACATGGCTCATCATGATTTTCACCTGCCTGGGGAATGGTGCGCTCTATTCTACTTTTTGAAAACAAAATCTTATCCAATTAGTTAAAGCATTTTAATCCTAAACAACAATATACCCTACAACTATTCCTTCCAGGGCCCTAGAGGACCAAAAGGTGACACTGGCATGCCTGGATTTCCAGGACTAAAAGGAGAACAGGTGAGAGCAGCCCAGGTGTATGGGTGGGACTGGGCTCTGGAATTTGCTAACCATTTCAAATGGGCTGAAAGTCGTTGTTAACATTTTTCTTCTTTGAGATACAATCCACATACCGTAAAACTCACCCCTTTATTTTATTTTTTTTTTATTTCAGCATAATATGAGGGTACAGATGTTTAGGTTACGTGTGTTGCCCTTGCCCCCCCTCCCCCCCTCAGTCCAGGTTTCAAATATGTCCATCCCATTGCGAAACTCACCCCTTTAAATTGTACAATGCAGTGATTTTTAGTAGATTCACAAGGCTGTGCAACCATCACCTCTATCGAATTCT